>CANYBF011859192.1:0-12122 GCA_948192965.1 Dalechampia spathulata | reverse complement strand
ATTTTTGAAAGGATTGGAATTAAATTGGTCGAGTGGCTATCTCCAATAATTTTTATGTGATGTTAGCCCTCCCATTTAATTTTCCATGATCAAATAAAAATAATTTTGCCTAAAATTATTTTTATAAAAATTAATTTTCACAATCTAGCTTGTGTTAATTCATACAATTATTGCTAAATAATTGCTGGATTTTGACTCTTGGTTTATGCTTTTAAATAGCATTGGACTAGTCAAATAAATCCTAAATTCATTTACTACTAATGAATTTATTTGTTTATTTTTGCATATTATCCATCATTTTTTGGATCGTGCAACTCGAGGAGGAATAGTGCCCAAGGAGGAGGGGACGTTACTTAACGTCCCAAAATTTGTATGCGAGGACATTTATGTAATAGGATAGGATTTATTATTGGCTTGTAATAATTAATCCCCCTTAAAATCCCCTAATTCCTTGATTCCATTTCACTGGCCATTAAATTTTTATTCGTGGTTTATATTTGCTAAAATATACCATGTCATCATATCATATGCCATGTAACATGCCACATCACACACTACTATGCCATGCCATGCATGTGCGATGCCATAACACACTGCATTTCGTATGCATATATGTATAAATACGCCAATACTCCAAATATGCCAATACAGAATACAAAAATACGTGCAATTTACCATGCATGTGTATGCCATTTCACATGTTATATATCATGTCACATCTTATGCCATATCACATGTCATATCGTATGCTACGACATATACTATGTTGAATACACATTCACATACGTACCACTATGCCATGTCATGCATATGCCATGCCATGCCATGCATCATTTCACATGCCACACATATGGTATGTCATTTACTATGCCATGTCATACATCATTTCACATGCCACGCATATGGTATGTCATCCACTATGCCATGTCATGCATATACCATGCCATACATCACTTCACATACCATGCATATGGTATGTCATTTACCATGCCATGTCATGCATATGTCATGTCATACATCATTTCATATGCCACGCATACGGTATGTCATTCACTATACCATTTCATGCATATGTCATGCCATATATCACCTCATATATCATGCACATGATATGCAATGCATCACTTCACATGCTATGCATATGGTATGCCATCCACTATGCCATGTCATACATCATATTCACATATCATGCATATGATATATCATACACCCTCACATGACATGCATATACCATGCTATACATCATATCATATGTCATGCATATGCCATGCCACTCATTTCATACACCATGTATACGCCCAATGCCAATACGATCCAAAACGTTAACGCATAATGTAATACACTATTTGCCATGATTATATGCCTATATGTCATGCTAGGTTGCCATATCATGCATATGATATGTCATTCACGTTCACATATCATGCATATGCCATGTTATTTTATCATAATTTTGTATGCCATGCATATGCCATGCCATCCAAATGCCATATAGCAATATATGTAATTCTACGTGCAACCTTGCAACGCCAAATCATATTCCATGCTGTGTGTTTACATATACGCTCGTATGCTTGCCTGCTTAGGATAATTAATCCCAACTATAATGGTACAATCTATTTTGGAAACTCATAGAAATAGATCTCCACCATCCGAACCCAATCTTTGAGGGGTTTAACTAGCACTCATGCTATAGGTCAATTGGACCAATCCAGAACCATTCGGTGGTGACTCCCTTGTGACTCTTTTGAGTCCGTATCATTCCTTGAGGGAACCCTTTAGGAAGACTGTGCTTTTGCTCCAAGTGCAGTCCTCAGTCCGTGAGCATCACAAGCCTTGCTCTGGGCTTCAGCAGAAACTGGGCGCTCACAGTGGCGACTCCACTTGGGACATCATGGTGAAAGAGTGGTGGCATCTAAGAGTTTCCATATTAATTTTCCCATCATAGTTAGATTAATTGTATGCATCACAACACCAGTCCATGTCCATACATACCACCATGGTCCCATGTCAAATTAATGATTGTGAGTGAGTGAGTACCTTGGACTCCATTCGACTCCTCGAGAAAGCACATCTACCTTCATTACTCGCCGCACTGTACTGATAACCGTCGATGATTCCTGATGGATAAACATGAGGTATAGTCCTATATTGATGATTCCATTTGGTTGGATAGGTTGTAGACAACATGGCGGAAGACCTTAGCTTGTTCTCAAAATCGGACTAAAGCCCATGCAGTAAGCCTAGCAACATTCTAAACTAGGACCCTTATTGCATGCTATATGGATCTTTGCCTTATCATGTCAGTGGATTTGCATAGACCCGGCCTACTTTCCTCCCACGTATTGCTCTGCTAAGAGTCAGAATCCTTTTATGATTCTGTATAGTTGCATAACCTCATGCTTATTCCACGGGCGTACTCTTATCATAACAATATGATCATGCCCGTATTGCTCTGCTAAGAGTTGGAATCCTTTCATGATTCCGTATGGTTGCACAACCTCATGCCTATTCCATGGGCATCCTCTTATCATAATAATATGAACATGCCTGTATTGCTCTGCTAAGAGTCAGAATCCTTTCATGATTTTGTTTGGTTGCATAATCTCATGCCAATTCCATCAGTTTTTCACCCGATCTGGTCACTCCAGTGGCATTCAAGGCCTCCCCATGCCTTAGGTGTCCTGGATCTACCATAAACTTGCTAAATCTAAAATAATTTTAACTTTAAAATTATTTTTCTTGAGTTGGATGCAAATCCATGAAGCGAAGTCCCTTTTCAGGCTCCGATCTGCCTAGATCGGGGTCGGATCTAGGGTTTTTGCTTAAAACTTCTTTTATTTTCTTTTGTTTTTCAAACTATGTGTGTCACATATCCATCTATGTGCACCATACACAGCTTATGTGCTGCGTACATAGATCCTGGTTTTCACAGAAAACACTATTTTTCACCTGATCTGCTTCAGATTTGATTTTTCCAGTGACTCCAGTAGCTTGTTCATGCACTTGGGGTTCTGGATCTTTCAAATATTGCTTAGATCTAATTGATTTTAGCCTTAAAATTAATTATTTCATTTAATTACTCAATTAAATGTTTGACCTATAAATCGGAGGCCGATCTCAGCTCAAAATAAGGTATTGTATTTATTAAAGTTGCTCATTTTTATTTGTAGATTGTTTCTGTACTGACAGATTTAATTTTCTTGCAGATCAACCAACTATGTGTGCCACATGTTGATCTATGTGCACCACACACAGCCTATGTGTGGCACACATAGGTCTATATGCGGCATACATACTTCACGTTTTTCCAGAAAAATCATATTTCAAACTATATTTTTGATGTATTTTGATTTTACCAGTGGTATTTGATGCTTTACAATGGCTCACGTATTCTAGATCTATCATAAAATAATTAAATTTAATTAATTTTGGCCTCAAAATTAATTTTTACGATAAAAAGCCATTTTTACTCGTATAAATGCAGATTTTGAAAGGATTGGAATTAAATTGGTCGAGTGGCTATTTCCAATAACTTTATGTGATGTTAGCCCTCTCATTTAATTTTCCATGATCAAATAAAAATAATTTTGCCTAAAATTATTTTTATAAAAATTAATTTTCACGATCCAGCTCGTGTTAATTCACACAATTATTGCCAAATAATTGCTGGATTTTGACTCTTGGTTCATGTTTTTAAATAGCATTGGACTAGTCAAATAAATCCTAAATTTATTTGCTACTAATGAATTTATTTGTTTATTTTTGCATATTATCCATCGTGCATTTTTGGATCATGCAACTTGAGGAGGAATAGTGCTCGAGGAGGAGGGGACGTTACTTAACATCCCAAAATTTGTATGTGAGGAAATTTATGTAATAGGATAGGATTTATTATTGGCTTGTAATAATTAATCCCCCCTAAAATCCCCTAATTCCTTGATTCCTTTTCACCAGCCATTAAATTTTTATTCGTGGTTTATATTTGCTAAAATATACCATGTTATCATGTCACATGCCATGTAACATGCCACATCACACACTACTATGCCATGCCATGCATGTGCGATGCCATAACACACTGTATTTCATATGCATATACATATAAATACACCAATACGCCAATACACAATACAAAAATATGTGCAATTTACCATGCATGTGTATGCCATTTCACATATTATATACCATGTCACATTGTATGCCATATCACATATCATGCCGTATGCCATGACATATATTATGTTGAATATACATTCACATACGCACCACTATGCTATGTCATACATATGCCATGCCATGCATCATTTCACATGCCATACATATGGTATGTCATTTACTATGCCATGTCATACATCATTTCACATGCCACAGATACAGTATGTCATCCACTATGCCATGTCATACATATGCCATGCCATACATCACTTCACATGCCATGCATATAGTATGTCATTTAACATGCCATGTCATGCATATGTAATGTCATACATCATTTCACATGCTACACATACGGTATGTCATTCACTATGCCATGTCATGAATATGCCATGCCATATATCACCTCACATATCATGCACATGATATGCCATGCATCACTTCATATGCTATGCATATGGTATGTCATTCACTATGCCATGTCATACATCATATTACATGTCATGCATATGATATGTCATACACCCTCACATGACATTCATATACCATGCCATACATCATATCACATGTCATGCATATGCCATGCCACTCATTTCATACACCATGCATACACCCAACGCCAATACAATCCAAAACGTTAACGCATAATGCAATACGCTACTTGCCATGATTATATGCCTATATGTCATGCTAGGTTTCCATATCATGCATATGATATATCATTCACGTTCACATGTCATGCATATGCCATGTTACTTTATCGTAATTTTGCATGCCATGCCATCCAAATGCCATATAGCATTATATGCCATTCTACGTGCAACCTTGCAAAACCAAATCACATGCCGCATTATGTGTTTACATATACGCTCATATGATTGCCTACATAGGATAATTAATCCTAACTATAATGGTAAAATTGATTTTGAAAACTCATAGAAATATATCTCCACCACCCGAACCTAATCTCTAAAGGGTTTAACTAACACTCATGCTATGGGTCAGTTGGACCAATCCAGAACCATCTGGTGGTGATTCCCTTGTATCTCTTCTGATTCCATATCATTCCCTAAGGGAACCCCTTAGAAAGACTATGCTTTTGCTCCAAGTGCAGTCCTCGGTTCGTGAGCATCGCAAGCCTCGCTTTGGGCTCCGGTAGAAACCGGGCGCTCACAAGTGCATGCAGCGCTTAAATCCTGGCAGTGGGATACAGTCTATGTAGGTCCTCATAATTGCATGATGAATGTGCCATCATAGGTAGGTCCACCATACCTCACTCTCTGGGATGGTTCCCATTCACTCGATCCAGCCATCGAACGTTAGTGTTTCTGCCTTACTAAAAGTATAACCTCTTTGTATATGGCTATGAGGTACGTATGTCTGCAAGTCACCCCTGACGGTGTAAGAATTCCCAGCTTCTCTTGAAGCTAAACTTAAAAAATAAAATAAAAACAAAAGTTCACTGAGTTGAAAACCTTACAAAAGGCTGCTCAGGCAAAAATTCAAGCAACCCGCTGAGCTGAAAACCCAAGGGGGCAGTTCAGGCAAAAGTTAGGGTCTGAAACAAAATCAGTAACTCGATGGGCTGAAAACCTTGCAAAAGGTGACCCATGTAAAAATTAGGGCAAAAACATGGCTTTCTCTATGTTGAAAACCTACAAAGGTGGCTTAAAACTCTTACTTGCAGCAGAAGCAGACTACCACTGAAGCGTCTAGACAGTCCCTTCTTCACTCTGTCTAATTTAAGGATCATCTTTGCTACGATGATAAGAAAAGGGGTTCAAACCTCTATCATCTGATCCACTATAGGCCCAATCAGTAAATCTCTGTGATCAGATAGATCGACAAACAAGAATTGTTCCAGCAATCCAAAACCAGCTACCCTCAGCCATGATGGGGCATCCACAGGTTTTTGGCTACACAACTGAAAAATAACAGCAATATCTGCAAACCCTCTATAGTCAAAAATGACCTCGTGGTGGTCACATTGATGTCAAAGGCCCTTATCAGGAATAGTTCTACTTCTCCGATTAGCGCACACATCATCAACATCATCGATATCTCACAAGTAACTCCGAGAATAACAGCAAACTCTTCGAACATCAGACATAGCTCTACATGTCCAAATCGAAAGACATAGGCCACCGGATCCCAGAACTGCACTGCAGCATGCATGAAAACATTATTGATTATGACTTGCTGGAAAGTCTTCAAATACTGGAGTATGATCTCACTAAGTCGATTCCACTCGTTGTTGCCCCATTGACAGGAAAGAGCATGAAAAGTAGACAGTGATTGCTAAGTCATTATTTATCTAATTTCTGTATATAAGAGCAAATGAGTTATGTTTTTGGTAGTGGAGCATAAAATGCATGATATTTATAGTAGCAAGCAACTTTGTATTCCACTAATAAATCCAAAAGATACACAGTTCAAGCTTTTGGCTATTTTCAAAGCTGTACACCCCAACCCATGTGTACTAGGCCTGTGTGCCAAACTGTATTATTCTAGCACATTGTTTTAATATAGAAATCATAGAATTTTGACATCATGCATATGGGAATCAGACATCATGTCTCCTCTAAGCATCATCTTTACCGGAGTGGTCTTTATCAGAGCTGGGACTATCCGAAACCTCGATGTTGTATCGCTCCAGATGCGCTGTCAACCAGACGACCTCTCATCCCATCAGCTTTGTCATCTGAGTGTAGCAGTCCTGCTCCAAGTGCCTACTCATCTGCAAACATGAACATATAGGCATATAAGTCATGCATCCATGCATTTCCACCCACTTGCATTTATAATAGGTACTCACTGCATGTGAGCCACATATAAGAGAATGCGCACCACACATAGCAAATTTTGCTAATGTGCATCAGCCTCTAGAGGATTTTGCTAATGTGCACCACCCTCCCATGAAGATGTATATGAAAAGTTAGGCCTCTGGTAAAAATTTCAAAATTTTTGGAGGTCGTTTACTCCATCAAGCTTAATTTTCACGGCTCGTAGCATCTGAAAAATCTAGAAAATCAATCAGAATGCAGCAGACCGATACTAAAAAATTTAGGTATTTTTCCTAAACCATTTTAATGCTAATTTCATTGATAAATTGTTTTCCATGTCTAGCATAGACAAAAAATTGATCCAGCAGATGATTATAATCAGTCAAACTGTTGACTTCTGGTCAAGCCGTTGACCAGATAGTGTTGTATTCTGACAGAGGATCCCAAATGCAGAATTTAAAGATAGACAACACTTGTTTGATGGCACAAGAATTGATCTGATGGTTGATCACCTTGATCTAGCAGAGATCATAGAATCAAGCCTTTGATTCTTGAACCCTAGCCATAGGCATCTGGTCACTGACATCAAATGATTAACTCGCAAGAAAGCCATCAGTCTCACAGTGACCACCGGTCAGCCTTGACTGGATAGCCTAAACGCTGGGCCCCCAGTGACGGGATTGGGATTTTGTCAATTTGGTTTGGTACAAGTCCCCGATGTCGACCCTAATAGTGCATATATGCCTGTTTGGCTTTCTCTGAGTGTATAGAGCACATTATACTTAATGGGGCTCACCCCTGGTGATGGGGCCCACTATCCTTTTTAGCTTTCTCTGTGTATTCTGTACACATAGAACGCATTACACTATGCCTATCAAAGGCAGAGTACATAGCATGTGAAATGCTACATTTCAAGCGTGTAGCCTTACATGCCTGAAATGAGATGTATAGTAGGGCCTACCACCTAGGGCCCACCTAGCGAAAGCCAAAGCTACACAATGCCTTAGAATGTTGAGTGCATCTCTGATAACATATGGCTCATGTTACATTTTGCTCATACGAGCCTGTGCGCATTGCCTAAAAATGCAATATGTGTAGCATGTTACACAATGTGCTATGCATGTTACAAAAATAAGGCGTTTGGTGGGGAGCCTTCCCGTGACCAAATCTAGCATGCTTCATGTTGCAAAATGCCTTAGAATGTCAAATAATGCTTGTTTGACATATGGAACATGTTACATTTTACTCGTACGAGGTGGAGCATATTGCAATGTGCGAAGCATGTTACATAATGTGCTACACATGTTACAAAAATAAGGCATTTGGTGGGGAGCCTTCTTGGGACTAAATTTAACGTGCTCCGTATTGTATAATGCCTTAGAATATCAAATAATGCTTGTTTGACATATGAAGCATGTTATATTTTACTCGTACGAGGTGGAGCGCATTGTAATATGCGGAACATGTTACACAATGTGCTACGCATGTTACAAAAATAAGACGTTTGGTGGGGAGCCTTCCCGGGACCCAAACTAAAATGTGCCATATCATATAATGTATTAAAACACAAAAAGACTCTCCACCTTGTACGAGTAAAATGCACAAGCTAGATTTTACGTTTTTCTAAAAAATGTCCATTTTTCCTTTATTTTCCAGGTAATGTGCGCCATACATACCATAATATGTGCCACATATTGCCTATGTATGGTGCACATTATCCTATGTGTTGCGCACATAGGTCAAAATTTTTTCCAGAAAATGCAATTTTCCTCGGTTTTCACTTCCAATTTGATAAATCTATCTACATTAGGGGCTTTTCCATGCCCCTAGTGTACTGGATCTTTCAAAAATCTTCAAGATCTAATTAATTTCAACCTTGAAATTAATTTTTCAAATTAAATGCTCTTCTCACTCTATAAAATAAATTTTCTGGCTTTGATCTACCTAGATTGAAGCCGGATCTTGAGTTTTTGCTGAAAAACTTTCATTTTCTTAAAATTTTCATAGAATGTGCACCATATATTCATGAATGTGGGCCACATATTGCCTATGTGTGGCACACATTGATCTATGTGGTGCACACATTATCTCCAGATTTTCCAGAAAATCAAGTTTTTCTTCCATTTTCTCACCCGATCTGATTTTTCCAATGGCATTTGAGGCTTGTTCATGTCTCAAGTGTTCTGAATCTATCAAATATTATCTAGATCTAATTAATTTTATCCTTAAAATTGATTATTCAAGTTAAATTCCAATTTACTTGTTTGATTTGCAATTCAGAGGCCGATTTGAACTCAAAATAAGGTACTTCCTTTATTAAACTTGCTGTATTTAATATGTAGATCGAGTTTATACTGATAAATTTGATTTTATTGCAGATTGGTACCTAATGTGCACCACACTTTATGTAATATGTGCAGAATATTGCTTACGTGCTGCGCACATTGCATAACATGCTGTTCACATTCCTTGCATTTTTCTAGAAAAATCATATTTTCAATCATTTTTCAACTTGATTTGATGATTCCAGTAACATTTCATGTTTAACAATAACTTAAGTGTATTGGATGCATCATAAATTAATTACATTTAATTAATTTTGACCTCAAAATTAATTTTTCATGATCAAAATGCAATTTAGTTCGTATAAATGTAATTTTTGAAAGGATTATATTCAAATCGGTTGAGGGGACATCTCCAATTATTTTTATGTGATGTTAGCACTCCCATTTGATTTTCCATGATCAAAGAAAAATAATTTTGCTTAAAATAATTTTTATAAAAATTAATTTTCTCGATCCAACTCGTGTTAATTCACATGATTTGTTCCCAAAGATTGATGGATTTTGACTCTTGGTTCATGCTTTCATATGGCATTAGACTAGTCACATAAATCCTAAATTTGTTTACTACTAATGAATTTGTTTGTGTTTATTTTGCATAATATCCATTCATGCATTTTTGGCTCGTGCTACCCGAGGCGGAAAAATACCCAAGGAGGAGGGGACGTTACTTAATGTCCCAAAATGATGTATGCATGGAGATTTTTATAATAGGATATAATTATTCATTGTTTTGTAATAATTCCCCCCTAAAATCTTATGTGTATCCCCTATCTCCTCGATCCCTTTCACCGGCCTTTCAGTATTCTTTTATTTCGTGGATGGTTTTATATTTGTTTAAATATATATGTCATATCATGCCACATGCCACATCCACACACTTCTATACCATGTCATGCATATGCCATGCCATAACATATATTATCTCGTATGCCAATACAATCCACATACGCCAATATGCAACGCAATACGCGTAACTTGCCATGCCAATATGCCATGCCATATCACATGCTACATGCTAATTCATCATGTCATATGCCATATATGCCATTATGCCATACCATATATGCTATGTCATGTCGTATGGCATGCTACATGCCATATCATATACCACGCTACATACTATGTCAAATGCCAATTCACTCACGCATCACTATGCCATGTCATGCATTTACCATGTCATTTTATTATGTCATGTCATGCATATGCCATGTCATTTTAATATGTCATCACGTCAAATGTCATGCATATGCCATGTCATCCAAAATGCTACATAGCATTATATACCATTCTACATGCAACCGTGCAACACCCAATCGCATGTCACGTTATGTGCTTACATATACGCTCGTATGCTTGCCTGCTTAGGATAATTAACTCTAACTATAATGGTAAAATCGATCTTGGAAACTCATAGAAATAGATCTCTACCACCCGAACCAAATCTCTAAAGGGTTTAACTAGCACTCATGTTATGGGTTGGTTGGACCAATCCAGAACCATCTAATGGTGACTCCCTTGTGATTCTATCAATTCCATATCATTCCTCAGGGTAACCCCTCGAGAAGACTGCGCTTTTACTCCAAGTACGGTCCTCGGTCCGTGAGCATTGCAATCCTCACTCTAGGCTCCGGCAGAAACCAACACTCACACCTCCCCTCCAAATGTATCAAGAATTTTCTCATGAAGAAGAAGAACCTTGAAAAGGATGGTAAGAAGCCATTCGAGCAAAAAAGGGATTTCAATCAAAGGGACAATACACGAAGAAATCAAACCGTTTGCTATGAATGCAACAAGCCGGGATACATGAGGAATAAATGCCCTCACCTCAACAAACCATCCAAGCCATTCAAAAATAAGGCATTGAAGGCTACATGGGATGATGACAATGAATCAAATGAGGAGATGTCCGGTGATGAAGGAGCAACCACCTTTTGCTTCATGGCATTATTGGATAATGAAGGAAATGATGAGGTAACCATATCATCTCAATCTTATTATAGTAATGATGATCTTGATGATGATGATGATTGTGGTGCATTAGAAGCATTATTAGAAAAGTATGAAAAATTAGCTAGGAAGCATTAAGTACTTAAAAGTAAACACGCATCCATTATAAAAGAGAAAGATGTTTTACAAAATGAATTTGATTCTTGTAAAACAAAACTTGAAAGTCTTGAAAAGGAAAATAAATTTTTAAAAGATGAAAATGCCAAACTTTTAAAAGAAAAGGATTTGTTAAAAGACAACTTGTCTAGGTTTAAACAAGGAGAAGTTAAGATAGATACTATTTTAAAACATCAAAAACTTAGTGGTAATAAAGAAGTTAAGATAGATACTATTTCATTTGAGACGAATTTTAAATAAAACTTCTTATGAGCTATGGAATGGTAGAAAACCAAGAATTTCATACTTTAGAGTATTTGGTTGCAAGTGCTATATTTTGAATACCAAGGACAATCTTGGAAAATTTGATTCTAAAACAGATGAAGGTATTTTCTTAGGTTATACAACTTCTAGTAAATCATATAGGGTGTTTAATAAATGTTCTTTGGTTGTTGAGGAATCAATGCATGTTATTTTTGATGAAACTAACTCCCTTGGTCCAAGAAAGGATAATATTGATGATGATGTAGGAATCTTAATGGAACAAGGAAATGTCAAAGAACATCAACAAGACATTATTCCCAAGGATACTTGTCGCACCCTCATTTTGGACCGGCTTGATCTGGATCGATTTAGGAATGCCTCTGGGTCAGTTTGGGTTAGCTTCAGGCCAATCCAAGTTGATTTAGGGCTTTCCAGGCCGTTCTGGGCCAACTTTGGCCGTTCCAGGGTG
>CANYBF011858503.1:0-16122 GCA_948192965.1 Dalechampia spathulata | reverse complement strand
TTGAATCATGAACTGCTACTCACTCTGATTAGGTAAATGTGTGAGAGAGATCTCCATATCCCTAGTTCCTGTATGATAACTTAATAGTTCCCCTAATTTGAGGACTCCAATTGTGACTAAGGAAATCCAAAGGTTAGTGTGACTCTACTTGATGGTAATGATTTCAAATCCTATGCTTACATAACTGTTACACCTTCCACTAGTAAGATTCATATGAATTCATCTTTAATCTGTTTTTAATTAACTTGGAACATCCAATCGTGATTATCGCTTAAACAAAAAAGACAACTAAGTAGAGACGGATAAACTACAAATCCTCGTGGGATCGATATCATACTACGATAACCTGTATACTTGCAGCTAAGTAGGATTCAAGACTACTATCGCAAACAAGCGATCAGTTATCGTACTAGAGTCCAAGTTGTAGAGTTTGGATATGGGTGATCTACTTCTTTAGAAGGTCAATGAGGACATTGCTACACTTATAGATAGCAAGTATAATGCAATGAAAAATAGTTTTGCTTATGTTTATGATGTGTATTTTAATGGCATTGTGCATGAATATGAGCATTATATGAGTGTTTTTGACAATAACACATCATGCATAGAAATTGTTAACATTGACATAGATGATAGGCCCTGTCCTCTCTAGATTGCATCTGATTTAACCCCTGATGAGAGAATAAAAATTGTTAAAGTGTTAAAATAACATATAAAAGCCTTTGCTCTAGGCTATAAAGATATGCCAAGTGTGGATAAAATGATAGGGAACACATAATTTTGATCATACCTGAGTTCAAGCTAGTTAAATAGAAGTTGCATTAGCTCCAACCAAAATGGGCTCAGAAAGTTAAAGAAGATATTCAGAAGCAATTAGATGTCAAGTTCCTCAAAGTGGTTGACTATCCTAAATGGTTGGCCAACGTGGTTTTGGTTCCCAAGAAAGACAGCATGGTCAGAGTTTGTATAGACTATATGGATTTGAGCAAGGCATGCCTAAAGGATGACTTTCCTTTGCCTTATATCAACATGCTAGTTGATAGTGCAGTTGCTAGTGCTATATACTCCTTTATAAATCTGGGTATAATTAGATTCTCATGCCTATTATTGATAATATGAAGATAGGTTTCATCATAGAATGAGGGACCTATTGCTACAAGGTCATGCCTTTCAGCTTAAAGAACATAAGTGCTACCTATTAGTGAGTCGCAATAACCCTGTTACATGATCTAATCAACAAGGAGTTTGAAGTCTATATGGATGATATGAAGGTGAAGTCTCCTACCAAAAAAAAGCATCTGGCTACTCTTGATAGATTTATCATATGGGTTGAGAAATATGGGCTCAGGTTGAACCCAAAGAAGTGCATATTTGGGGTGACATCTGATAAGCTGTTGGGTCATGTAGTCAGCCAGAGGGGTATCGAGGTAGATCCAGATAAGGCAAAATTGATATGTGAGATACCTATTCCTAGAATTGAGACCAAAGTTAGGGGATTCCTAGGATAGCTCTAGTACATCAATAGGTTTATTGCTAAACTCACTACTATATGTGAGCCCATCTTCAAGCTCTTGAGGAAGAACAACCTTTGGTTTAGGATGAGAACTACCAGTTTACATTTGAGAGAGTGAAGCATTATCTCTCCAACTCACTAATTCTATATCTGCCTTGGTTGGGAAACCATTGTTGCTCTATCTACCTTTGGAAGAGAAGTTAGTAGGTGCTATGATGGCTTAAGAGAATGAAGTTGGAATTTAGTATGCAGTCTACTACCTTGGTAAGAAACTATTGCAAAAAAAATGCAAGTACAACACTATTGAGAAGCTATGCATGGCTATGGTCTGGGCCACTAAGAAGCTTAGACACTACTTTCAATCATACCAAGGTCAATCTTATAACGTATTTGTATGAAGCTCCTAGGTTGGTAGGGAAGCTTTCTAGGTGGCTAATTCTATTATCAGAATTTAATGTGCAATACATCATTAAGAAGGTGATCAAATATAGAGCAATTACTGAATTCTTAGCATCTAGGCTAGTGGATGACTTTGAGATTTTTAAACTTGACTTCCTAGATGAGCACTTGGGGGTAATCAATGTCTAGATATGGTAGTTGTACTTTGATGGTGTAGTCAATAAAAGAGATGCATGTATAAGAATTATGCTAATCACTCTTGAAGATGAACTAATCATTCTCTTGAAGCAACTGAGCTTCCCTATTACCACTATGGTTGAGCATGAAGTATCTATGTTCAGGCTTGAAGCATTGCTAATGATTGGTGCCCAAGATATATAGGTATTTAGTGATTTGATGCTTGTCATTCACTAGTCCACAACCAAATGGGATATCAAGAAAGAAAGGCTCAAGCCTTATGTTGAATACATGAAGCTCGTGATTTGAAATTTTAGCTCATGTAAATTTGTTCACACTTTACATGATGAGAATCAGATGGTCGATGCCTTGGCCACACTGGCTTTGGTATGCAAATAACTACAGTATTAAGTTTAGCCTATGTTCATCGTGTAGTTAAGAATTCCTTGCTATGAGGGAGAATGGGTTATGGCGCTAGACTAACAAGTTGAAACTCCATGGTATGTTGCTATCATAAACTTTCTAAGAACCGATGCTTATCTGGAGGAAGCCAATAAGACTAATAAGCTAGCTTTGTGGAGGCTAGCAGCTAACTTTGGTGCTAGCATCAAGGTGTTCTCTACAGAAGAATGGTAGATGGTATGTAACTTTGGTGCATATCGGGGAAGGAGATCAAAATAGCCATGTAGACATTACATGCTGGTGTTTGTGGATCCCATATGAATGGATTTGCTTAGTACAGAAAGATCCTACACCAAAGGTATTTATAGCTTACTATAAAGACAGACTGCGTATGGTTTATGCGGTAATGTCCTGAGTGCTAGATTCACAGAGATTTGAGTCACATACCATCGATTGAATTGTATAATTTGATGATGCTATGGCCTTTCTCAGCTTGGAGAATCAATATTATAGGTGAGATCCATCTTAATGCTTTTAATAAGCATCGATACACATTGGTGGCCATTGACTACTTCTCTAAGTGAGTGGAGGCAAAATCTTACAGTAAATTGAGGGTAAAGCAGGTTGCTAAGTTTATAGAGAAGAATATAATATATCGATATGGGGTACCATATCACTTGGTGTAGGATAATGAAGTGTAGTTCTAGGGCCAAGTGTTTGAATTACTAGAGAGATATGGGATTGAGCATCACTGATCTTCTCCATATCATCCTAAAGCTAATAGGGCAGTCAAAGTGGCCAATAAGATGATCAAGCAGATCTTAGCCAGGAAAGTGTAGACTTACTGGGGATTAGTATGAGCAACTGCCCTTTGCTCTATTAGGTTACAGAACCACTGCAAGGAGTCCTATGAGTGCTAGCCCCTATTCTTTAATTTATGGGACAGAAGTTGTACTCCCAGTTGAAGTGGAGCTGAAGTCACTTCGGGTTGTCCTAGAAGCTTAATTACTAGAGGCTAAGTGGAAAGGGCCAGATATGAACAATTGGTTGCTATTGATGAGAAGTAGTTGAAGGCTCTTTATCATTTATAACTCTATAAGAAACGTATGGTAAATGCGTTCAATAAGAAGGTTAAGTCTGTTGCTATACGAGAAGGTGATCTAGTTATGAAGCAAGTCAAATTGGTAATCCGTGACCCATATGGAAAATTGAGGCCTAACTAGGAGGGCTCATTCCTAGTTAAGAAGATCTTGTCTAAAGGTGTTGTCCTCATCTTTAACTTGGAGTGTAATGAGTTCTTCAAACTTGTCAACCTTGACCAGTTGAAGAAGTATTTTATCTAGAGAAAAGGGTAAAAAGAAGAGCAAAATAAAAATGAAAAGTTTATGAACTGAAAACTTGTATAGGTGGCTCATGTAAAAGTTAAGATAGAAAAATAATTGCTCGATGAGTTGAAAATCTGCTTGGACGGCTTATGCAAAAATTAGAGCTCTTAAAAGCAAAAGGAAAGCATTAAAATAATTAATCAATAAATCTTGTATGGGATTGGTTAATGATGATGCATATCAGGGAACTTTTGTACTGGTTTTACTATTTTTCATGCAAATGTTTGAAACTCATTAATGCAAATGGAACACATGTTCATAAACTTAGCCATAAGTAATACTAGTTTTAAACATAAAGCACTGTCTTTCTTTTGTTGCATATAATTTTATTGCTTAATAGTTTATGTAGTACATAATCCTATGTATAGCACAACACTTATAACTTATACTCATCATCCATAGCAAATCCAGCTATAGGAATCTTTACCAGCATAATCCTATGACAAGGCCAAGTCCTCTCCACGTGCTCTAAGAAGCAGGACAATAGTCATCCCCCCTCGGACTCTAGTGAGTGTAGTGTTTGAATCCCGATAATGGAATGTAGTCTATATATGTCCTCATAGTCACATGTTAGATGTGCCACCAAGGACAAGTCCACCTGAACTTACTCTTAGGCATGACCCCCATCCACTCGACCCAACCATCAAATGTTAGTGTCCTTGCCTTGTCAAAGGTGTAGCCTCTCCGTATATGGCTACGAGGTGTGTACCTCCATGGATTATCCACTGGTGGTGCTAAGATCCCCAGCTTCTCCTAAAGCTAGATCTGTAAAAAAAAAGAAAAAGGAAAAGAAAATAAAAAAGAAAGCTCATTGAGTTGAAGACCTTGTAAAAGGCTGCTTAGGTAAAACTTAGAGCGACTACCTGAGCTAAAAACCCAAAAGGGTAGTTTAGGTAAAAGTTAGGGTCTAAAGCAAAATTAGTAGCCTGACGAGTCAAAAACCTCACAAGAGGTGACTTATGCAAAAATTAGTGTAAAAATACATATTTTTTAAGTTGAAAACCTACAAAGATGGCTTAGAATTCATATATGCAGTAGAAGCAAACTACCACTGAGGCACCCAGACTAACCTCGTCTCACTCTATTTAGCCCTAGGATCATCTCAGCTATGATCGTTGGAAAAGGGGTCTAACCTTGCTCCATATAGTCTATCACTAGATCGATCATTAGATCCTCATGGTTAAACGGGTCGTTGAATAAAAACTACTCCAATAGTCTAAATCTTGCTACCCTCAACCATGAAGGGGTAGTCACCAGTTTGTGGTTGTATAATTAGAAGATAGTAGTAAGATATACAGAGCCCTTTGTAGTCAATAGTGACCTCATTATCATTAGGCTAATGTCAAACACCCTGACTAGATATAGGATCGCCTCTCTAGTAGGTCAGCACTGTCAGTATCGCCATCATGATACACGTTACTCAAAGGATAACAATGAACTCCTTATACATTGGACACAACTCCACGTGTCCAAATCATAAGACATAGGTCACTAGATCCTAGAACCACATAACAACATGCAAAAAAGTAGTATTGTTAGAGACTTAGCAAAAAGTCTTTAGATACTGGAGTTTAAACTTGCTTAATTGACTCCACTCAGTGTTGCCCTGTCACACCCCAACCTAGTGTAACATGCTCCTGTAGCATAATTAATAACCTCTTTAGAAGGAAATCATTAATTACACTACAAGGGATGCATAAGAACAAACTTTACATTTTTTAGTACTATTCATAAATTATTGTACATTGAAATTCTGGAAAGAAACTTCCTTTTTCACAATATACCTTTTACTTATAATCATTATACAACATTCTTATAAACATATCAAGAGTGTTATAATGATAGCAAATGATTATATATTACAAACACAACGCAATATTTACTACTACCAAATGAGAAATGATATGTGCTACATAATGAGAAACAACATCTTAGAGTATGCCGTACAAATCCAGACTGCATCAGGATAGGGCTTTGTAAAAGTCCTAACCTTTACTAATTGTAGATCAGCTACTCCTATCGCTCCCTGATTGAACTAGGTCCTACGTTTATGAAATGACAAACATTGAGTATAAAACTCAGTGGTGCTATAACAACATGTACAAGACATTTTGATATTCAATCATAATAATCCCATATCAATAAACATATAAGATTCATAAAATAATACACCATCATATGAATATAAACTATAAATAGTCCTCTGTAACTTTTCTTTCTTCAGTTGTCATATAAAAGAATCATTATAGATCTGTATGTATACATATTCATATCATACATCATTGTCATTAATCCTTAGATTGTAACCATACATAGATGAATATGTATGCTTTTGAGAATGCAATTATGTTGTGCATTCTCCCTTTGATTTCTTATATCTTTTATCTCATTTACAATATATTACGTGCAATTCCTTTTCATATTGGGTCCCTCTAGGTACCGGTACTCAACTCCCAAAGGAAGCCAATATCATATAACTGTAGGGTTTTGTGAACCTTATCTCCCTGGGGAGAGCCATTGTAATTTTATGATTCCTTTAAGGAATCCATTAATAACTGTATAACCCAGTACATTTCTTTTCCTGTAACATCTCTTTTTCTCTCTTTTATCCACCTTATAACTTCTCTGTAATGTCATGAATATGTCTTTATGTATGGATGATTCATGACATGATACATAAATGATGCTTTAATGCTTGTATGCAATAATGTTGATATAATGACATTCATAATATAAACTTATTGCTTTGCTATCATAAGCAGTTAACTGGGAAAACATCATTTCAAGACCTTTAATGGGCCAAGAAGTTAAAAGCACAAACCTATAATGAACTTTCCTTTATCCAAACCCCTTGATGGTACTTGTAAATCTTCCTTCACACCACCTATAACATTACAAAGTATCCATACTTAATAAAAGAAACAATGCATATAAAAATTCACATCATATTGCTTTCTTTCTAATCACCTTATAGGTAAGTTTATGACTTAACACAATTAAGCAATCGTAAAGGATTCTTAAGATTGTTTAACTAATACCATACTTATATATATATATATATATATATATACTTATACTTATATAATGAACATATAATTTAAGATAAAATTAGTAACATAAAAAAATTTCAATGTATCCCAAGTTATAAGTAGAATTTTATCCCTTTTTAACCACTTTTTAACATAAGACATTTTGCTTTCTTGGGCCCTTGCTCATTGTACAAGACTTTTGCCTAAGCAAATGACCTTCAAATTAAATAATTATTAAACTATTAGAAATTAAACTCAAATAGCTTTTCAAAAATATATTACTCATCTTAAAACTCATCCAGTAAAGCCTTTAACTCTAAATCAAATGACATTCAAAGTAGAATACTACAACAAAACACAAAATCATGCTATCCTCTATGACCTTTGCTTATTTTTCAACCTTTTTACCTATGTAAATGACATTTGAATTGAATTATTATTAAATCATTGGAAACTAGACTCAAATATCTTTCCAATGGTATATTACATGTCTAAAAACTCATCCAATAAGGCCTCTAAACATTGCTTACAAAATGGCCCACTGAATGTTGAAATAGTTGCTGTCACGATCGTGACTTTCAATGTCACGATCGTGACTTTCAATGTCACGATTATGACAGAGAGCTCGAATTTTAGTTAAAACTTGCTCCAAAAAACTCCAAATGATTTCTCAAACATCCTAATCCATTCACCATAACTAAATCATCTGAAATTTACTTTTAAAACTTACTAAAAACATCAAGTAAATAGCATTTAAAGTTCAATCATCAATCAAAATCAATTCATCATTTACAACACATCACAAGCTTACAGCTTCCAGAACAACTAACAAATCAATTCAATTTATGTAAAACCATTCACTATCAAATTCAAACTCAACATCATGTATTCAAGAATTCAAATCATCATACCATAACCCATGTCTTTACTCCGCAAAAACCATAAGAAATCAACTCAAAGGAAAGAAGTATATATATATATATATATATATATCAAGTAAAGAAAAAGAACAACAAAAATCTTCAATTCTTGCTTCCTCTTACCTGGATTCAAAGCCTTGAAGATCTGGTTTTGTAAGAATAAGAAAGAAGAGAAAGAAGGGTTTTGACAATCACAAGAAGTGAAACCCGTTTTTGTGGATGTGAGGAAGAAGGAGAAATAGGGTAAGGAGAAAAATTTGTATGGCTTACCAAAGTTGACTTTTCTCTAACCCTGTAATAAAACTATCTCTATCATCAATAATGTATAACAATACATATTTCTTATTTATACATATACTTATGTATGTAATATATACACCTAATAAATATTAATTCATATATTTACTATATTTATTAAAATTTTAAACTAACATATAAAGTACATATACAAAAGAATCACCTATTCCATAATATACATATAATTCATACCCAACAAACATATACAAGTAAATCATATATTCATTTAAATGAATAAAATCATTCATCTCAAAAATATTCTTTCCATTAGCCCTTCATGCATATCCAATCAAATGAACATTTATCACCACTTCATATTATAATTTCATTTATTTGCATAGTTCATTCATTGTATTTTTATGCTCTAATTGAAAATTTACTGTATCATATGCATAAAATGTATACACAGAAGGATGTTGTGTGTTGATGTGATAACTTTCTCCCCCTAAAAAAAATTTCAACCCGAAATTCTAACCTGAGTCTATAGGAAACAAATGAGGATATTGTTGTCTTATCATTGACTCTCATTCCATGTAGCATCTTGTCCTGTATGATGATTCCATAACACTTTAACTAAAGGGATTCTTTTATTCCTCAACTGTTTCACTTCTCTGGCCAATATCTTTATTGGTTCTTCATTATAAGATAAATCAGACTGTACCTCTATGGATTCGATTAGAATAATATGAGAAGGATTCGATCTATATCGCCTTAGCATCGATACGTGAAACACATTGTGAATCTTATCCAATTCTGGAGGTAAAGCTAATCTGTACACCAACGGTCTTACTCTTTCAAACACTTTATACAGTCCAATGAATCAAGGACTTAATTTACCTTTCTGTCCAAATCTCATAATTCTTTTCCATGAAGACTTTTAAAAATACCTTATCCTCAACATTATATTCAATATCTCTTCTCTTCATATCAACATAAGATTTTTGCCTATCAGAAGCAGTTTTCAACTGACTCTTAATCAATTTCACCTGTTCTTCTGCTTGTTGAACCAATTTGGATCTTACTAATCTTCATTCACCAACTTCATCCCAGTGTAGAGGAGTTCTGCATTTTCTACCATATAAAGCTTCATATGGAGCCATCTATTTACTAGATTTGTAGCTGTTATTATATGTAAATTCAATCATTGGCAAATATTCATCCCAACTAACTTTCCACTCTAATACACATGCTCGAAGCATATCCTCCAAAATATGAATTACTCTCTATGATTGCCCATCTATATGTGGATGAAAAGTAGTACTAAAATGCATGCTAGTACCCATTACCTTTTGAAAGCTCAATAAAAATCATGATGTAAAATGAGGATCTCTATTGGATACAATCAATGATGGAACCTCGTGTAAACGTACAATCTAATTAATATATAATTCTGCCAACCTCTCTAAACTGTAATCCATCTGAACAAGTATAAAATGTACTGTCTTTATCAATTGGTCTATTATAACCTATACAGCATCATGCTTAGCCTGTGTCAAAGGTAGACCCATTACAAAATCCATCATTACACGATCCCATTTCCATTCTGGTATAGGTAAAGGATTAAGCAATCCTGTAGATACCTGATGTTTTGCCTTTACCTGTTGACATATTAAGCATCGAGCCACGTATTTTGCTATATCTTTCTTCATACTAACTCACCAATATTGTTGCTTCAAATCCCAATACATCTTTGTACTCCCTGAGTGATATGAATATCTTGAACTATAGGCTTCCTCTAAAATTTGCCTCTTTAGAACTTCATTAGTTGGAATATACAGTCATGTACTATGTTTTAAGATACTATCATCAGCTAAATTAAACACAGTGGTCTTACTTGTTTGCACTTTCTGTAATTGCTTTTGATATTCTTCATCATGTATCATACACTCTTTAATCTTATCTATCAAATCTGGCTTTACTTGTAACTATAGTTCAGCCAATACACAGTCTAGTTGCACTGTTAGTATTGCATTCAATCATTGAATCTCCTATACTAGCATCACTAGTGACTGTTGCAAACTTGCAAATGACTTCCTACTCAAAGCATTGTCACCTAATTGGCTTTCCCTGGGTGGTAATCAATAACACAGTCATAGTCTTTAATCAATTCTATCCACTATCTCTATCTCAAATTTAGTTCCTTCTACGTTCCTAAATACTTTAAGCTCTTGTGATCTGTATAGATGTAACATTTCTCACCATACAAATAATGTTGCTAAATTTTTAAAGCAAACACAATGGCAGCCAACTCTAAATCATGGGTAGGGTAGTGCTTCTCATGTGGCTTCAACTGTCTCAAGGCCTAAGCAATCACCTTCCATTCTTGAATCAGTACACAACCTAACCTATTCAATGAAGCATCACTATATACCACATAAACTATCCTGGGTGTCGATGAGATCAATGTTGGAGCTTGTGTCAAACATTCTTTCAAATGATAAAAAATCCTTTGATATTTATCTATCCATTCGAAATCAACATCTTTCCGTAGCAATGTAGTCAGTGGTGTAGCTATCATTAAAAATACCTTAACAAATCTTCTGTAATACCCAGCCAAACCCAAGAAACTATAAACTTCACTAACATTTCTTAGAATTTGCCAATTAAATACTGCTTCAATCTTATTGGGATCGACTCTGATACCTTCTGCTAAAATTACATGTCTAAAAAAAGTCACATGTTCCAACCAAAACTGACATTTTGATAGTTTTCTATAGAACTATTTTTCTCATATCTTCTAGAAGATAATTTATAGATGGTCATCATGTTCTTCTCTAATCTTTGAGTAAACCAAAATATCATCTATGAACACAACCATAAACTAATCTAGTTACTCCTTGAATATAGTGTTCATCAGTGCCATAAATGCTGCAGGGGCATTAGTTAAACCGAATGGCATTACCAAAAACTCATAATGTCCATACCAAGTTTGAAAAGTTGTCTTTGGAATACTACTCTCCTTAACCCAAAATTGATGGTAACCAGACCTTAAATCTATCTTTGAAAAGATGGTTGCATCCTTTAATTGATCAAATAAATCACCAATACATGGTAAAGGATACCTATTCTTGATTGTTACTTTATTCAGTTGTCTGTAATCAATGCTTAATCTCATTGTACCATCCTTTTTCTTGACAAACAATACTGGTGCACCCCAAAGTGAGACACTCAACCAAATAAAACCCTTATCCAATAATTCTTGTAACTGTGTCTTCAATTCTTTTAATTCTGTCAGTGCCATCCTATAAGGTGTAATTGAATTAGGCTCTGTACCCGATAAAGTTCCTATTTCAAACTCTATTTCTCTCTCTGGTGGAAATCCTGGTAACTCATCTAGAAACATATCTATAAAATCACAGACTATCGATATCTCTGATATCTGTACTCTCTTATGCCTTGTATCAGTAACATATGCAAGTATAGCTTCATAACCTTATCGTAACAACCTTTGGGCCATTGCTATGGAAGTTAATCTATCTATCATTGATAATATATTTCCTCAAATCTGAATTGTAGCATTACCCAGCTGTTAAAGTATTACCATCTTCTATTTACAATCCATCATTGCTTGATATTTTGACAGCCAATCCATACCCAAAATAACATTATAATCTTGGAAAGGTATCTCCACAAGATCAGATAAGAAACATGTACCTTGAATCATTAACGGACATTGTCGATAAATTCTATTTACTATCTTATCTTTCCCTAAAGGACTAGAGACTACAATGTCATAGCCTAAATTCTCACAAACAACATCAAGCAGTCCTGCAAAATCCATGTTCACGTAAGAATGTGATGAACTAGGGTCAAATAAAACTAAAGCATCATGATCAGAAATGAAAACATTACAAACAATAACATCTAAAACTTGTCAGTCTTCTCTTTACACTAAATTATAAACTCATGCTGGAGCTCATATATTCTGATTAACTGATCCTTGCCTATTACCCTGGATACCACAACTATGGCCTCTACCTCTACCTTAGCCTAAACTCTGTGATGTTTCTGATGTAGATCTAGGTAGCTAAATCTGTTGATAGGATCTTCCCTCAGTAACTGTATGTACGGGCATATCTTGGTGTTCAGGGCACTTTTGGGCAAAATGACCAGCACCGCCCATCGATAACATAAATTTATGCCAATCCTACAGGTACCATGATGTACTCGACCATAGGTGTGACACAGATGTGAACCAGTCCATGATGAACTATGGTTAAAAGATCTCTCTCTCTATCTCTATCGAGGCAATGGTGGTCGAGACCCAACTGATCTAGAAGTGAAGGAACCCCTAAACATGCCCCTCTTCTGGCTATTAGAATTTGCTCCTTTGAAAGTTCTTTGGATCTGCCCTCTAAAACTCTCCATTTCCTTTAATGCCCACTCTTAATTAAGTACATTTACCATAAGAGCTGAAAAATCTTCATGGTTGAATCCCTGTGCCAATACCCAAAGATAAGGATTTAATCCCCGCTCAAATATTTTACATCTGTCTCTACCAGTCGTTAAAATTCCAGTGGCATAATAAGCTAATCTTGTAAGCTCTCTCTCATATTCTGTAATTGACATATTACCCTACTTAAGACTAAGGAACTCTTGTAATTTTTGATCTGTATAAGCTGACGGCACATACTTTTGATGGAATTCCCTTAAAAATCATCCCAAGTCAATATTGGTGGATCGACCATACCATGTGGAATAGTCTTCCACCATTCGTATGCATCATCCTGAAGCAATGATAAAGCATATTCAAACTTAGTAGAATCAGGACACCTCAGTTGCCAAAGAACCCTGCCTGTATGTTCCAACCATGTTTCAGTAATATATGGATCTGTAGTCCCAGAAAAATCAGTAGCTCCATAACCCTGTAATTTCTTGAAATCCATCTTGTATTCCTCCCTATTCTCAGCTGGAGGTGGGGCTGGCACTACTGTCAGTGGTACCTCTGTCTCTCCATAAATCGTAAAAATTATGCATATCAGATAGCCATTGGATCATTAGTGGAGGCATCAACCTGTTCCATGGGAGGTACCCTTTCTTCATACTCACCAAATTCACACTGAATACTTGCATGATCAGGTCCCAATCGAACCTCTTCTCTATCTCTAGCCTCTGAAGTATCCTTATAAGAGTTAAAATTACTCCCACCTTCTTCACTAATAATCACTACTCTTTCACTCATTATATCTAATTTGTAACACACATACGCAATTTGGATAGATCAAACAATTAGCAACAATAAGGATAAATAATACTCCTATTATGCAACTCATTAATCATTAGCAGTAACTATTCCATACAGTAAGCATAAAATAAGCAAACTTGGCTTTGATACCACTAAAATATGTCACACCCCACCCTGGTGTAAGATGCTCCCATAGCATAATTAATAACCTCTTTAGAAGAAAATCATTAATTACACTACAAGGGATGCATAAGAACAAACTTTACGTTTTTTAATACTATTCATAAATTACTGTTCATTGAAATTCTAGAAAGAAACTTCCTTTTTCATAATATACCTTTTACTTGTAATCATTATACAACATTCTTGTAAACATATCAAAAGTGTTATAATGATAGTACATGATTATACATTACAAACACAATATAATATTTACTATTGCTAAATGAGAAATGATATGTGCTACATAATGAGAAACAATATCTCAAAGTATGCTATACAAGTCTAGACTGCATCAGGATAGGGCTTTGTAAAAGTCCCAACCTTTACTAATTGTAGATCAACTACTCTTGTAACTCCCCAATTGAACTAGGTCTTACGTTCATCAAATGACAAATGCTGAGTATAAAACTCAATGGTGCTATAACAACATGTACAAGACATTTTGATATTCAATCATAATAATCCCATATCAATAAATATATAAGATTCATAAAACAATACACCATCATATAAATATAAACTATAAACAGTCCTCTATAACTTTTCTTTCTTCAGTTATCATATAAGAGAATCATTATAAATTTGTATGTATACATATTCATATCATACATCATTATCATTAATCTTAGATTTCCACCATATGTAGATGAATATGTATGCTTTTGAGAATGCAATCATGTTGTGCATTCTCCCTTTGATTTCTTATATCTTTTATCTCATTTACAATATATTGCATGCAATTCCTTTTCATACTGGGTCCCCCTACGTACCGGTACTCAACTCTCAAAGGAGGCCAATATCATATAACTGTAGGGTTCTGTGAACATCATCTCCTTGGGGAGAGCCATTGTAATTATATGATTCCTTTAAGGAATCCATTAATAATTGTATGACCCAGTACATTTCTTTTCTTGTAACATCTCTTTTTCTCTCTTTTATCCACCTTATAACTTCTCTTTTATCAACCTTTTTACCTATATAAATGAAATTTAAATTAAATGATTCTTAAACCATTTGAAACTATACTCAAATAGTTTTCCAATGGTATATTACACATCTAAAAACTCATCCGATAAGGCCTCGAAACATTGCTTGCAAAATGGCCTACTGAATGCTGAAACAGTTGCTGTCACGATCATAACTTTCAATGTCACGATCATAACAAAGAGCTCAAATTTCAATTAAAACTTGCTCCAAATGATTTCCCAAACATCCTAATCCCTTCATCATAACCAAATCATCTTAAATTCACTTCTAAAACTTACTAAAAATATCAATTAAACACCATTAAAAGTTTAATCATTAATTAAAATCAATTCATCATTCACAACACATCATAAGCTTGCACGTTCCAAAATAACCAACAAATCAATTCAGTTTCTTTAAAACCATTCACTATTAAATTCAAACTCAACATCACATATTCAAGAATTCAAATCATCATACCATAACCTATGTCTTTACTCCACAAAAACCATAAGAAATCAACTCAAAGGAAAGAAGTATATATATATATATATATATATATATATATATATATATCAAGTAAAGAAAAAGAAGAAAAAAAATCTTCAATTCTTGCTTTCTCTCACTTGGATTCAAAGCCTTGAAGATATGGTTTTGTAAGAATAAGAAAGAAGAGAAAGAAAGGTTTTGAAAATCACAAGAAATGAAACCCATTTTGTAAGTGTGAGGAAGAAGAAGAAATAGGGTAAGGAGAAAATTTTGTATGGCTTGCTAAAGTTGACTTTTCTCTAACCCTTTAATAAAACTATCTCTATCATCAATAATGTATAACAATACATATTTCTTATTTATACATATACTTATGTATGTAATATACACACCTAATAAATATGAAATCATCTATTTATTATATTTATTAAGATTTTAAAGTAACATATAAAGTACATATACAAAAGAATCACCCATTCCATAATACATGTATAATTAATACCCAACAAACATATACAAGTAAATCATATATTCATTTAAATGAATAAAATCATTCATCTCAAAAATATTCTTTCCATCAGCCCTTCATGCATATCCAATCAAATGAACATTTATCACCACTTCATATCATAATTTCATTTATTTGCATATTTCATTCATTGTATTTTCATGCTCTAATTGAACATTGACTGTATCATATGCATAAAATGTATACATAGAAGGATGTTGTGTGTGGATGTGACATACCCTACTAGTAGAAGAGGACACAGAAAGCAGAAAGTGATTGCTGAGTCATTGTGTATTCCTGCATGGAAGAACAGAAGAGTTATGTTTTGGTAAAGAAGTATAATGCATGATGTTTTCATAGAAGAATAATAGTAGCAAGCATTTTGGGTTTCACTATAAATTCCAAAACACTTGTAGTGTTCATACACCATAGCCTCATTGTACTAGGCCTTCATGCTAGGATACTGTGAGAATAGCACATCCCGGACGTGGGAATGCTGCACGCTGTTCGGCGTGAAATGCCATGGTGCTTGCTCTCGCGAATATTGACCCCTGAGTTACTACAGGAACTAGACAGATCGCGTCGAGAAAATAACGTGGAGTCGCCACCCGGCTCATCTAGTCAACTCAA
>CANYBF011858316.1:0-26281 GCA_948192965.1 Dalechampia spathulata | reverse complement strand
TCATGCATACTCATACAATCATTTGTTATATGTGATTTGCATATTTAATTTTACAAGATGAGATGGTATCGATATTACACATAACAATCATTCATAACAAAAGTATTATTACCACTAAGGTTAATATAATAAGTTGCATACCTAAGAACACCATGGAGTATGTTACATTGGTCCAAAGCTGTTTTAAGAATAAGATTTCTTCAAAATCATAACCTCCACTGACTGTAACCGATCAGCCTAAACTCTCGCCTGAAGGTCCTAGTCCTACATTCATTAAATCATAAATGCTGAGTATAAAACTTAGTGGTGCTATAAAATAAGTAAATGACATTATCACGTATCATAAATAACATATTAAAGTTAAAACATGGTACCATCATTTAATAATATAACTGTATCATATCATGTCATTTTGCATCACTCATTAGATGTTAACATCAACACATATAACATATCATGAAACGATATGAACAAATACCATAAAAGAATCCACTGTAATTTTATTTGTATTAAATATTATATTGTACATTATTTCTCTATGTGAATCTCTATATAAGCATAATTGTAATGCTTTCATTGTTCCATCCATTATACTTTCATGATATATGAATGATAATGTATGTTTATAAGAATGCATTCATGCTTTGCATTTTATTTTCTTTCCTGTAACATTTCTTTTCTTTTCTATATAATTGGGCATAATCCTGTACTAGATCCATTTCTCTATGTACCAGTACTGTATAATTTTCTAGTTCCCATAGGAACATAATATTTCTCTATGTTTCCATAATAGGAACCTATACTAGATGATTCCATTAAGAGAATCGATAATAACTGTATGATCCAATACGTTATCAATGAACATTGCTCTATATATCACTTTCTTTTCCCCCCCTTATATCCTTTATATGATATTCCATGAATATATCTATATGTATGGATGATTCATGACATGATGCATAACTCATGCTTATATGATTGTAAGCAATGATGATCACATGATTCCATTCATAACATAATCTCATTATATTGCTATTATAAGCAATTAAGTGAGAAATCATCATTTTAAGACCCTATATGGGGTCATAAGATGAATAGCACAAACCTGCTACCACTTTACCCTTATTGATAGCTTGTGAAGGAGTATGAGTCTCGTCCGTTAAACCTATAGCAATTTCATTTTACACCCACTTAGTAAAGTCATTCTCATAATGTACTTGGCTTCTCATCATACACAACTCATCTTCAAGTATGAAATGTAATCCTCATTCAACTTTGATTCATAACATCATTTACTAACTTTAGTCATTTTTTTCCATGCCATAACTTAGTTATATAATTACTTTTAATACATGAACAAGTTGTTCTAAATTTTATATATAAACAATATATCTAGGTTTGCAATCCTACATCTACATTTCTGCTAATACATAATCTTACACAACCTACACATTATGACTCACTTGCTGCCCACTAACTAAGCATTTGACATTTTCATGCTTGAACTTACCTTTACATATAACCAACACCATTTTCAACATATAAACACATTATTCCATCATATTTCCATACAAACTCAAGGTTACACACTTCTGTTCCCAAAAAAAGAAAAACCCAAAATGTCACATCTTCACATTTAGTACATTGTATTGAGTATGTATGTGATGTGTTATTTGATATGTTTGATGATATCGATATGATAATAATTGATTAGTGAATGATGTGTTGATAGATGAGTTTAACATCAAGATGAAAGCTAGGTAAATATGCAAATATTATTTTTATACATGTCATATAGTAATTACTAAGAATATTTAATATATATATATATATATATGCGTGTGCTTGATTAATAAAAATCATTTGCGCGTGTGAGTGTACGTGTAATTGTATGTGATATGTGTATAGAGAAATCACAATAGTATGTAAATCTATATATGTACTTTATTTTTAAATGATGATTATGGTATGCATATGATTTTAAGTTGTGTTTTAAGTGTGTATATATATAAATATAAAAAGCTAAAATAATATTTGAATGTGTATAAAATATATTTTATTACGTATATACCATGTATTAATGGAAATATTTTATTTTATTACATCATATTTTATTTTATTTTATTTTATTATATGATATTTTATTATTTTATAATATATTTTATTATATTATATAATGAGTAATTATAGGATATATATATATATATATATAAAGATATGGTATTAAATTATTATATACGTATAAAAAATACATGATATAGGGTATATATATACATGTATTTAGGCATATATATATGGGTATTATGTATATATATAATGTATTATTTATAATATAAATATGTTTGTTTAAGTTTTTAGTTAGTGGAAGGAGGAGAAAGTGTTGTGCCTGCATGTGCATTAACAAAACCTCATAGAATTCATTCCATTCAATTAAAAAGATATTGCTATAACACTTTTCCATCACTTATTTCTTATCTCTATTTTCTTTGGCTTCCATGATACTCTTCTCTTCCTTGAGCCCAAACACCCATACCATCATTTTTCCTTATCTTTTCTTTTCTCCATTCTCATCCGTAAGTTTCCTTCTCTTCTTCCCTTTGGGATTCACCGAAGCATCTATCCCTATTCTATTTTTTTTCTTGATTTTACTGAAATACATGTTCATATTTTCTTGTTCTTTAACTATAATAATTCCTTTTCTTTCTTCAGTGTTTTAACCAATCTTCTTCTATAAAAGTTTGCATTCATGTTTTAGTATGTAAACCGAGCTTTGAAGCTCAACTGTAACACCCTTCTTCTCTTCTTGTTTATAAGCAATTCTTACCCAATCATGTTTACATGTGTGTTATCCACTTAGTAATCTAAGTTTTAGAAGATCCAACAAAGAAAATAGGCAAAGTTGTAGAAGATTGTTTTGGTGGATCAAGTTTAGAACACGAGTTATGCAATTTTAGTCACTTTTTCCTAGCCACTAAAACCATATCAGCAGGGTATCAAGAAGAGCCAAGGAAGAAATTCTATTTTATTGTGTTCAAAGGTGAGTTCATTGACTAGATATGTGGGTATGTGGATCCCCTCATTTTCATGAATATTAAGGAAGGAAGTGTTGTTGCCAAGTAGAAATTTTACTTACTACTATGTTATTGTAAATTATTTTGTAAGCAAGAAATGAATATATGGTTACGATGAGTTACTGTCAAGTGATGTTGTGTGAATCACTTTAGTTATTTGATGTTTAGGAGAAGTATTGCTATTGGGAAATTATTTTTGTTCTTTCTTATATTATGGTTATAATTTGATTGGTGATTAGAAATGGTTTCGGGTGTGTATGGATTATATTAATTGTGTTGCTTGGGCATGTATGTATTATATAAATTGTGTTACTTTGGACGTGTATGTGTTAATGTATGGTTTTGTATATGCTTGTTTTTAGAATGGGAAGTTATGACATATGTTGTCTAAATTAATTCTTAAACCATATTTGTTTGTTTAAGGAACAGTTTAGAGCTTGTGGCAACATGTAAATGTTAAAGTTTAAACTGTTGGATTTTTGTTAGATGAGTAATAAGTCTTGGAATAGCTCTTTAAAACTATTTTACTATAGTTGCAAACTGGTTCTGTTTTGTATTTGTTGTTATCCAAAAATGCTTGATAATATGTGATTCCATAAGGAATCGAAAATGTTTGAGAAAGTGAGTGTAAGATGTGGTTGATTAATATTAATTGATGCATGTAAATTGGGTATTTTTATAAGAAATTTTATAAGCATTTTATATCTTACTTTAAACTTTATCAAATCTATTTTATAATGATACTAAGTTTATTTATATTGTAATTTAAGAGGTTTATTAAAAAAAACAAAATGTAAAAGGGGTTATTTCTTAAAGGTTAAAAAGAAAGTATTATAAATAAATTTTCAAATTAACTACATTAATTAACTATCTTAATAAATGAATTAATAAAAGTATAATTTTTTTAAGAAGCTTTTTGAATCTATTTTTATCATAATACTAAATTTATTTTAAATTAATGATATTTTTATTAAAAGTGTAGAAAAATAATAATCTTAGTTTCAAAATTATTAAAAACATAGTTTATATAAGATTTTAATTTAACATATGTATTATTTATTTTAATGTATGGATTCTTATACGTATAATTTATCATTCAGAAACTTATTAAATCTAGTTTTCAATAATATAAGAATTTCATTATTTTAATATCGTAAATTTTATATTTTGACTTGTGTAATACGATGGTTAATATAGCTAATAAGAATAGTGATTTCGTTTTAAATGCTATTATAATTTTCTTAATTAATGTTATGTTTTAGATTATGTATTGGCTTAATGTACGTGAAATATTATTATACAATAAAATATATAATATATATAATGCAATGTGATTGTAAAAGCGTGAATTATATATAATTAATAATGGTATTCAATCTTTTAATTAAATAAGGACATTGTATTATGATTTAGGTGGTTCCGAGGATAATCAACGCATACCACCAAGCAATCTAGATAAAGGGAAAGCAATTGTATATTTGTGCTAGTGTTCCTCGATCATTAATTGATCTATACAGGAACCATGTTATAAATTAATATAATATCATTAAATGGGTATTCATATAATGTATTTTACATAATTATCATGCATAATCATAATGCATCATCGCATTAAATATAACATGGCATATTATGGAGGAATAAGGAAGGAGGAAAATGAGTGAAACTAGGGAAAAGTTAAATGAAAATATACTAGGCTATAAAATGGATTTCCACAGGAAATCAAATGAAAAGGAAAAGAAAGTGAAACGAGTTCCTATTTGTTGAACCATATAAACGAAATGAAATAAAAGACCCAGTATAGAAATGTGCATAGTTAATAGGACAATGAAATGAAAATGGCAAAGGAAAAATAGAGGGAGAGTGCAATTCGTAAATTGTATTCTCTAAGGCATATTCATCGTATTTGATAATTATTAATGGAATAATATTATGGTATGTGATAATTAATATTATGCAGTGAATGTATATGATCAATTAATGGTTATGTAATAAATCTTTCAGGTCAATGGTAAAAATGAATACAAATGATAATATCTCTTGATTAATGATATGTTGAAATGTGAATAGTATTAAAGCTAAACTATTTTGATGATATTAAATTGTTATTTTTGATATTATATTATTTATGATTATTATTTAACTAGCCGCACTGAGTTTTATACTTAGCGTTTGTCAATTGATGAATGCAGGCACTAGCGATACAAGAGAGCATAGGTTTTAGTGGTATCAGCAGCAGGTCTAGTAATTCTGACAATAAACTTGGACTTTGAAGCGGTCTTCTATTCCTCGATTCTCATGCAATTTACTCTTTGGATACTATTAGCAGTAAAACAAATAAAGCATATAAAATTGTTATGTTTGAGTTTTACAAAGTTAACATAATGCTACCATCTAGGATGTTTATAATTAAATGAATTACATGTGTATGTTAATAATGTTATAATTGTGAGGATATAATAAATGCTCGACTGAAGATATTATCTCAATAAATAATTAAATGAAATGTTTATTGACGGTAGATCGTTATGTGTGTAAAAAAAATATTGCATTTTAACAGATTAAGTTTTTGAATCCCTTATAGGATGATTATCAATTTTCTAAAAATATAGAGTTGATAATCATGCTACGAGAGCATGTTACACCACTAAAGGCATGACACAAAATACTTATTTTCGACAGTAAGTTCAATTTCACTTTACCAACACATATAATCATCTTTCCATCAATCTTTAAGCATATTAAACCTTAAAAACATAATTAATTATCATTCTCACACTTCAACAGTAACCATAGTGATAAATTCAAGTGGTATAAATTATGGTTTAATATAATTTGCATACCTCAAAATAGAAATTCATTTGATTATGTGTATTACAAAATTCAGTACTCCTACTGCCTTATTCTTCCATCTTTTAATCAAAATTCTTCCATTTAACATAATCAACACAACTCTACACAAATATTCAGTTCTTTATAAAACATGTAAGAAGGCATAAAGAAGAAGAAGAAGAAGGCATGTAGAAAATGTATAGAACATAGAAATAACATAAAAGCTAAATTTTCCATGAGATTCTACCTTAAAAGATGGGTTTTCTCCAAGTAAGGATGAGAAGAAGAAGGAGAAAAGGAAGAAGTAGTCTGTTGAAAGGGAAAAAGATGAGGGAAACGTTTTATGCTTATCTTTAAAACAATATAATTCAATTATTGACTTAAATAAAAGAAGGTCCATACATAAGATGTCATTTGTCAAGCTATAATTAATTGCTTAACAAATTTTGTTTCCTTCTTCTTAAATTCTCGTTTTTAAATCCTTTCTATATCATAAAATTGATAAATATAATAAAATAAATATACATCTTAATAATATAGACATAAGTGATTCATAATATTATTTCCAACAATAACCTTATCTTTTCATAAAATACCATTTATATCCTCACTTACCATTTGTTTTACCATTACTTCTAACTTTATTCTAATTATATTTATACACTTTAACTCATACTTTCATCAATAATGACATGTTAAGAAGACATGGCATCATTTTGTATATTTGATACTATTTAAATTCATTTTCCAGAGTTGTACTCAACTTGAGTATCATCACACTCGAATACATTACTGCCCATTTGGCTATCACCTTTAATTAAGTTCTAGAGGTATACTCGATTTAAGTATCATTATTCTCAACTTGAGTATACTGCTGTCTCTATGGTTTTTAATTAATTCTCTTTTCCAGTAGTTTACTCAACCAGAGTTGAACCATACTCGACTCGAGTACACTGTTGTCTCTATGGGTCTTATTTTTCTAGCATCCAACTCGACTCGAGTAGAACCATACTTAACTCAAGTATGTTACTGCCTATATAGGTCATGTTTCCAGCATCTTACTCGACTCGAGTAGAGCTATACTCAAGTCAAGTATGTTGCTGCCTCTATTTTTAAAGTCACAAGTATAAATTCCATCATGGAATTTTCTCAAAAGCATTTAATAAAAACGTACCAAAATCACATCTTTAGTGCATTAACACTTTTATAATCATCTTTTCACCTTCTTTTTATTATTTTCTCTATTACTTTCATATCATATGGAATTCCTCTATCCATAAAGCACTTTATATCATATTCATCATGTCAACACATTTCATGCATCACTCAATCACTCTCTATAATGTATTCATAAAATGCATGTACACAAGGATGTGGTATCTATATGGATGTGACACGTACATACTTATCTATATATATACATACAGAGTCTCTTTATAGCTTCTTTTTACCATCTATTTAAAATTAACAATAATACACACATGTTGAATAACCAACATATGTACATAACTATTCAAGTTATCCATATCCATACATAATCCCACACAAAAATTCTTGCTTCATCTTAACATGATTATCACTAATCAAGCTCTCACTCGGCTGTAATATTTTTCTGTTTCAAGCATCCACGTAAAGTTCAGTTTCACATAAGATAGTTTTTATCTAAATAAAATAGCATCTACTTACCTGAAATAGAAGATCAAGATCTTGTAAGGCAGCAATTCTTCCCTCAACTTTGCAACTCTTAACCCGTTAAGCTATGTCCCTCTTCTATACACCTGATCACTATCACTTAAAAGGTTTTGTAATATGTGCTTGTATAAGACCTAGAGCTTTTCTTTTATTCATATGACGGACCCCTTCTAGACTAAATATCCATCGCCCGATACTCTCTCTACCCACTAAATTTCTTAGCGATGATCAGTTATATGACACCTTTTTTCTTTTCTTTTAATTCCTTCAACCTATATTTAATTTCAATTCAACACAAACTTGCTTATTAATCTCTAAATCTCTATATTTTATGTCTTTATACATACATATACATATCAGTTTAATAATTAATCCATCATACACACAAAAAGAATTTATCTAATAATTCGCTAACTACTAAATACTAGACATCATAAAGTAATATAACAAAATTTACATCAGATAGTTATATCTTTGTAAATTTTAATTAAATAAATTTATACAAAAAATAATTAAATTTAAAAATTTTTCAATAATATAATTACCATACTTTTGGTTTCCTCTATACTTTTCATTAAATTTCCCATCACAATTAATTAATTACTTGAACACATTCGACTCGCTATGCCAATTATAGAGTATATGCATGGTTTAATTTGTTCAATATGCCTGTCTCAATCTCTACAATAGACATTAGTAAATAGATACATAAATAACATATCATGATTAATTATTATCAAACACCACAATGCTTATATAAGTCTGTTCACTCCACTAACCAACTATTTAACAACTTAGTTATTTATACTTAATTCCCTTATTAAATTTAATCTACCTCGTAATAATATTATTTATTTATTATAATTTATTTATACTTATCAAACATGTATAATTAGATTAGTAAGTAGATTATTAAGTAAATTAGTGATCGTGACATTAATGAATTTCTACTTATTTGATTTTATTAATCATTTTATAGGAGCATGTTCACCAATTGGGTGTGACATAGATAATGCACGATAGTGCATGTAGATCACACATGAATGGTTTCATACTATACAGAAAGATCTTATACCCAGGTTATATCTGGCTTACCATGGAGACAGATTGCATACATCTTGTTAAATGATGTCATAAGTATCAGATTCATGAAGATTTAAGTCACATACCGCCAGTCAAATTACAAAATTTGATCAGGCCATAGCCTTTCTCAACTTAGGGAATTAACATCATGGGTGAGATTCATCCTAATACTTCTAATAGGCATCAGTACATATTGGTGGCTATTGACTACTTCTCTAAGTGGATGGAGGAAAAATCCTACAATAAACTGGGGGTAAAGTAGGTTACCAAGTTTATTGTATAATGGAATGCATGTTCATAAACTTAACCATAAGTAATACTAATGTCAAACATAAAGCATTGACTTTCTTTATTATATAACAATCTATGTAGTATAAAATCCAAAGTGTGGTATAGTACTAACAACTTGTACTCATCATCTGTAGTGGATCTAGCTCTAAGGATCTTTACTAGCATAATCTTACAACGAGGCTAAGTTCTCTCCATATGTTCTAGGATGAAAGATAGCAATCATCCTCTCTCAAACTCTATCAACAGTCGAGGGATAGTTTATCCATGGTCATACTAACGATAGACTCTGGTAGGGTTATGGGCGCAAGCTTTAAATCCTAACAGTAGAATATAGTCAATGTACATCCTCACTATCACATACTGGATGTACCATCAAGGATAGGTCCACCGAACCTCACTCTTAAGGATGGCTCCCATCCATTCGACCCAGCCATTAAATGTCAATGTCCTCTCTTCATATGGCTACAAGGTACATATCTCTGCAGATCACCTGCTAGTGGTGCCAGTATCCCTAACTTCTCCTAAAGCTAGATTTGTAAAAAATAAAAATAAAAAACTTGTTGAGTTAAAAATCTTGTAAAAGAATGTCAAGCAAAAGTTAGAGTGACCTGCTTAGCTGAAAACCCTAGCAGGTAGTTCAAGTAAAAATTAGGGTCTATAGCAAAATCAGATAATCCGATGAGCTAAAAAACTCACAAGAGGTTACTCATGCAAAATTAGGATAAAAATTCAGCTTTTCTAAATTAAAAACTTATAATGGTGACTTTGAATTCATACATGCAGTAGTAACAGACTACTACTGAGGTGCCCAGACTGACCCCACTTCACTCTATTTAGCCTAAGGATTATCTTCACTATGATCATCAAAAAAGGGGTCTAACTTGCTCCATCTAGTCTATCATAAGACCAATCTTTAGATCCTCATAGCCAGATAAGTCGATGAGTAGAAATTGTACCAATAATCTGAATTCAGCTACTCTCAGCCATGAAGAGGTAATCACCATCTTGTGATTACACAGTGGGAAGATAATGGTGAGATCTATAAAACCCTCTGTAGTCAGCAGTGACCTTGTTATAGTAAGGTTAATGTCAAATACCCTGATCTAATATGGGATCACCTCCCTCGTAAGCATTATCATGCTTAGCATCATCGTCATCTTACATGTGACTTTGAGGATAATGATGAACTCCTCGTACATCAGATACAACTCCATATGTTTGAATTGGAAGACATTGGTCACTAAGTTCTAAAACTGCATAGCAATGTGCAAAAAAGCAGAATTAATAGAGACTTATTAGAATGTCTTCAGATACTGGAGTTTGAACTTGCTTAGTCAACCTCACTCAGTATTGCACAACCATATAAGCATTTAAATCATGCATAAATGCATAAAAATTATAAAGATGGTCATAACAAGTACATACCTGGACATCTAGCATCTTAGAGCTATGATACTAGTATAGCCCCATTAATAGTCTTATAGCGTCAGCCATGATATCATGGGGCACCTGTACAGGTCAAGCATAGTTAGATTAACAATATTATAAGCATGCTAATGCCCTTGGGCTATTCAAATGGGTGGTGTTTGATAAATCAAACTCAATCTCGACCCTCATTGGCATAAGCAAAGATATCTTATGTAGGATTCAAGCTCATCATATGTATAGATCAATAGGTTTTGAGGTCATATCAGTTGACCCTTGATGAAATCCTTGGGATGCTCATAATTAGGGTTTACATTTGGACTATCAGGCTTGGCTCTGCTCTCGATAGGGTAGCTCTAGACATAGCACTATTTAATCTTTTTAAGGTACCATAACCTCAAGAACTACCAATAGTTGGTGAACCATGAGGACCTCTTCTGCGACCAAAAGTACTAGGTCTGACTCTAGACCAATCAACTCTCTCATATTATCCTCTGCAAGTAGACAACTTCACCGACCCCAATAGATGCAACTATACAAAGGTCGAATAGTCCATCAATAACTCTAAGAGGCGCTCTCGCCTGAGAATGCTAGGTAAGGTAGTTCCAACCTCTAGATTTGTATTAGCACATGATGCAAGAACATGGCTTGTGGTGGTCCAATAGGCTCCATATGCCCTTATGGCACCAGCTGCCAGTCAATGACACATTTGCTTAAGTAGAAGAGTTAGTACTTTATACTCTTCAGAATCATGTGACGCTTGTCCTTATAAGGAGAGTTGGTCTCATACTTGGGTCAAGGAACCATATTACCCCATAGATCAGTATGGATTTATTCCAAATAATAATGATAATTCCAATCAATTAGTCACCTGCACAGGTATCATCTAAAACCAATTCCATTTAGTTTTATGCTAATAAAATTATTTATTTATTATCTGGTCATACATCAAATCATTGAGATGCTCTCTCAACTATCATTAGCTTTCTCTTGATGAGTTAAGCTTCTTAAAAAAATCTCATAATTTTTGGAGTTCATTTTCCTTATAGAGTTCAATTTTTATGACTTGCAATATCAAAAAATCTAGAAAATCAGTTAGAATCCAACAAACTAATACTCAAAATTCAAGTATTTTCTCTAGATCATTTCAATTCTAATTTTACTAATAAATTACTTTTCTATGTCTGACATAAACAGGAATTTGATCCTATAAACAATCAAATTTGGTCAAACCTTTGACCATTAGTCAAGTCGTTGGCCAATAAGTGCAAAACCCAAGCAATGGGTTCTAAATACTATCTTTGGAGATGCAAGCCACATGTATGATGGTGCAAGCATAAGAACTAGCAATTGTTCACCTTCAAACAGAAGTTATTAATTTTTGATATAGCAAACGATCATCATAATTTGGCAATTAACTAGTCGATCTAGCACCAATCACAGAATCAAGCATTTGGTTCTTAAACCCAAGTATTAGGCATTTAAAGTCATCACAGTAAAGCCATTGGTCCTGCAGGTGACCATTGATCAATATTGATGGCTTTACCCAAGCATCGATCTCCTAGTGGTAGAATTAGGTTGCAAACCTTAACATGAGCAATTTATTTCAATCAGTATTGATCACCTTGCTCGAGCACTAGACTCACAATGGTAGAATTAGGTTGCAAGCCTTAACATGAGCATTGCATTTTAATTACCATTGATCACCTCACCCAAGCACCAAGCTTCTAGTGATAGAATTGGGTTACAAGCCTCAACCATGAGCATTGCTCATCAATTAGCATTGATCTCTTCAACTGAGAATCAAGCTTCCAATGACAGAATTGGGTTGCAAGGCTTAGCCATGAGCATCACTTTTCAATTGCCTAGCCTAAGCATCAAGCTCCCAATAGCAACATTGGGTAACAAGTCTCGATATAAGCATCCTCAATGAGTTTTTATATCTCTAATGGGTCATATTTCTATTCCCCAGTGGAGTTCCAAGCTTTAGCACAAGCATTTCTAATCCTCAACACGAGCATCAATCAGGTATTATCCTTACTTTCATATAAAAATTCATGATTGTGATTAGGTTTCATTTTGATGACTTTTGCCCATATCGCTCTAAAATGATCTTAATCAATGGGTAAACTATTGACCTTGACTTTTGACTTGTACATTGCATTCTCGGGTTTTCTTTGAAAAGGCTTGGTACAAGTCCCCATTATCGATTCTGGTTTGCATACATGCCTTATGGCCTCCCACGAGTGTTCTAAATATGCGGAGCATGTTATATTTAGTCTGTGGAAGGTGGGGCACATTATGTCATTTTCCTAATATATGGAGCACATTTTACAACATGTTGCACATGTTAGGTGAAATGCATGCTTAGAACACCCATTTTTTAACCAAATCTAACATGTATCATATACCTCCATGCTATTTTGGCATATTTGGAGTACATCTAGCATATGGTGCACGTTACAAGGCAAGCATAATGGTCGACACACGTTAAGGGATTTTTTGATGTGCACAGCACATTCTACAATATATTGCACACATTAGGCAATTTTGGACAACATGCTACACACATCACATGACATACTACACACATTTACTATAGATATGACTCATGTATTTATTGGAAAAAGGTATAAAATTTGGAAATTATGCTTAAACTTTACTAAAGTTAAATCTTATTAATTAATAATGTAATTAACACTAATTAGGTGATTAGAGACTAATATGCTTACTAAACCCTCTACTAATTATAAGATTAAAAAGAATCAAGCTAGCTTAACACTTGGTAAGCATTAGGATGTTATTTCTTCTCTTATTTCATTATGATTTCATGGGTTTTATGATGATTTTATGATTTACATTATGTTTTGGCATGATTTGGAATGCAATAGTAACATTGCAGTCTTTCTTTGATCAAACATGATCTATAGCAATCCCATATTTTCATTTCTTTCAGCCTACATTCATAATGTTTGTTAAAAATCTCATTTTTCTTCTTATTATGCTCATGATGTGCAATACACGTCATATAATATATTATAAATTATAGAACATGTTGTGCACATTCCCTTCTTTTACATGATATGTTCCACATATTGCATGATATGCTACATAAGTTATTTAAGATGATATGCACATTACACTTTGTTTTCACTATTTCCATTATTTTCATTCAATTTTCACTTATTTTCGATTCAAATTGAAGTCTACAGTAGCATTTAAGGTTTTATAGTTACCCAAATGATCTAAATTCATCATACATTGATACAATTTTGTTAATTTTAGCTTCAAAATTAATTTCCAAATTAAAAGCATTTTAATTTGATGTTTTATTGCAATTAATATGATTGGAGTTGAATTGGATGTTCAAATCACCTCTAATTGATGTCATATAATATTAAAGTTTTCCAATTTCAATCTTCATGATTAATTTCATTGGTTTTCCTATTAAATCAATTAATTTGCATGATTTCTTAATTAAATATTATTTTAATTGTATTTTACTTGTAATTGATATGATTATCCTAATTGGATGTTGATTTATTTCTAAGTGATGCCACATGTGATCTTAGAATTTTTCAATTGTGACTATGATCTATTTAGCCCAAAATTTATTATTGTTTTGTCATTTTCATAATTTGGCTCATGTTAATTCTTACTTTTCATGAATATTGCCAATACATGTTATGGGATTCAATCTTTGATTCATGCTTTCATATGGCATTGGATTGATCAATCGTATATCAACATTCCTTTTATTGCTTAACAATATTAATTTATTTTATTTACTCATGCATTTTTTGTTCATGCATTTTTGGCTCATACTGCCTAATATCATGTTTTCTTGAGTGGAGGACTTAGTACTTAACAACTCATATTTTGTATTAAAAAGACCCCTTTGTAATAGAATAGGCTTATTTTCCTAATTTTACATGTATGATTAGCATTTTCATCATGTATTCCACTATCGCTCTCATTTCTTTTCTTTAAGCCATTATTATTTCTTTTGGCCATTATGCCTTATGTCCTTATTATGCATTATTATGTTGTTATGCTTGCTTCATTGCTATATGATTATCCTTCACATGTTATGCCTATGCCATGTCATCTTTCATATGTCATGCTTATGCCATGTCATCTTTCACATGTCATGCCTATGCTATATCATCTTTCACGTGTCATGCCTATGCCATGTCATCTTTTATATATCATGCATATGTCATGTCATCTTTCACTTTTCCTACCTATGTCATGTCATGCCTATATCATATCATCCTTTACATGTCATGCCTATATCATGTCATCCTTCACATGTCCTATCTATGTCATGTTATCCTTCATATACCATGCCTATGTCATATCATTACTCACATGTTATGCATATGTCATATCATTCATACTCGTCATGATGTCATATCATGTTTGCCATGCTATATATATTATGATTGATGTCATGTCATACTGTTATGTGCTTTATTTCATGCTTATGAATACTCGCCTGCTTAGGATAATTAACTCGACTAAAATGGTAAAATCAAACTTGAAACTCTAAGAAAATAGATCTTCACTGCCTAAACCCATCTTCGAAGGGTTTGACTTAGCACTCATGTTATAGGTCAATTGAATCAAATTAGGAACCATTCGATGGTGACTCCATCTTACTACTTATATTAGGTATATATCATTCCTCGAGGTACCCCTTGAGAAGACTATACTTTCACTCCAAGTGGGCCCTCGGTGCCTTCTATCATAAGCCTTGCTCTAGATCATGGTGAAAGCCCTACCCATAGCCACATATGGTCATAAAGCTAAATGGTATAATTGTATGAGTGCCCAATACTAATGGCATGTGAGATTGAGAAATTTGGTAGTGGCATTAGTATAGTAATACATATGGGACAAATGGTATACTTGTACCAAACATTTTACCTGGTAAATTGAAACACAACCTATAGACAGTAATAACTGTTGGTACACTCGTACCAACAAGTGGTATGGCTGTTCTAAAGGCATTTTTGTAAATTTCATAGTAATTCATAAGAAACTTATTCATTAACAACAAAATACATAATCAGGAGGCTAACAATAATAATAACATTTGCACCAACATAATCACAGTTTTAAAACAATTGTTTAAGATCCAAACTTATAAAAATGTAGTAATTTCTTTAACAACAATCATATGATGTACATACTAACTATAGTCATTTTATTCAACCAAGATTGTTGCACATATATCTTTAAGAAATTTTACAATTTCTTTTTTTACAATTATCTATTTATTATTAGTTCAATCATTTAGTAAATCATTCACTCTTGTATCCACTCAAGGTATAAACTTCAGTTATCTATAAACTTATATAATTACATTTAATAAATCATGTTATTTACCTCATTTAATTTTAATGTTATAATTTTCCATATTCAAAACCATGTTTACATAATTCACTTCTTATACATGTACATAGATGTACACATAACATGCAAATCTAACAAAATAACATATGTATTCACTTAAATAAGATATTCAGTTCAAGATGATATTCAATTGAGAAATAGGTACATAATATTTAAATGAAATAATAAAATAAAAATAAAGCTAGAATTTAATAAAAATAGATTTTCATATAATCATGTCCAATTAAAATCTAAGAAAACTTTAAACATATCAACATGCTAAATAGAAAACTAACCAATCATTTCTAATTTGATTCATAAATACCTACATGAACAATGTAAATAGTAACACAACTAAAAGACTAGAAACTTGCATATGAATGAAAATTGACTGCTACCTCTATCACAAGTGAGATGTCCATATTTTTTTCTATACTCTTCTTTTTTTTCACTTATCATAATACCCAATCATGTGGATATGATAGTGGATCAATAAAGTTCATAAAAAGTAACTTAACACTGGTATTTCCACCTTTGCAACATCATATTTCAACTTTCATTGATTACTTTTAATAAAAATAAAGAACTAGGGTAAGGAAGGAAATTAAGAGTTAGAACCTAAATCATTTACTTTTGATTTAAGTGGATAATCAGGTGGATGTCATCAAAAATATATTAATAATCAATTACAAATGTCAAACAAGTTTAACCTAAAGAAATAAACTTGTTAGAAGAGTGAAGAACCCAACCACCAATAAAGTTAGTCTCTTTGTAGCTCAACTTGCACCTAATGTCATCCAACTTTTAATCTCCTTCAATAGGAACCATGACATAATTAGAATCAAGAATTGAGGAGAGAGTAAAATTATAAGATTAAATAGAATTGAGAATCATAATACATTAATTTTTTGGGAGAATAGCTTTTTGATTTATTGAGAGAAGTTAGGGACTCAATAATACACTCTTGCTCTAGTTAGAGCTTCTCTCTCTTATAAAGACCCTAAAAATTCTCCTTTTACTTGGATTTCCCTCTTCTACACTTCATTTTTATATCTAATCCTTTTCTTGTTTTATTTACTATAGTAATTTAGTTATTACTGTAGATTTCAGTTATTATGGAAGATGGTATTAGTGTGCTTAATAAGGGTAATGAAGCAGATGCAAAGAAGGTGCAAATTGAATCAATTACATATCTATGAACAAGTTCATAAGTCAAGGAAGATAACAAGAAACTATTCCTTGTTGGATAAATTATATCATATAAATCATTTAGTAACAATTACAGATTCATTGGTAAAATCATAGCAATTGAAGAAGGAATTCCAAGTATAAAAGTGATCATAAAACAAGTTTATCATTCAATTCGAGGATGATGATGATATAATAGCATTATTAAAAGGAATATTATGATCTATCCATCATAAATCAACATATTATAATGAAGAAATGGTTACTAGATGAAGCATTTAATAGTTCTGATTTTACAAGAAAAGAATTTTGGGCACATGTACATGGTTTATCACTATTGTAGATGAACCATAAAAATGTAGTAAGGATAGGCAAACTATTTAAAGAAGTTATCCAAATTAAGCAAATAAGAAAACATGGTACAATTAGTTGACAATCTTGTTTACATATGAGAGTAGCTTTACAAACAACTAAACCATTAGTTTTAGGGTTTTAGAGTCGAAGAAGCAATATGGGGCATCAAATGGAATCAAATCAAGTATGAGAGGCTTCTTTTTTTTTTTACTTACTGTTGCATAGGACATGTAAGTCAACTATGTCTTATTCAATCATTGGAAGAAACTACAAAACAAGTGAGAAACTAAAGTATGAGCTATAACTTAAAGGAATTTCAATGGATGCACCACCATCATCACCAAATAATACAAAATAAGTTCCTATAGTTAAAAAAGATGGTTCCACCATGGTAGTTTAATAAAGGATATTTCCAATAGACGAGGGGCATGAATTACAAGAGGAGGGTGAACAATATGTGTTATTACTAAGAAGGCTAAAACTACAAGATGTTTAAATCAAGGAAATCAAAGATTATAAGATGAATCATTGCATAATAAGTTATCTATGTTAGAATAGTGGAGAAGATGGGTGCACAGTCTTTAAATATCAGCTATCAGATACTGAAGAATTAAATGATATAGGAATTCTCAAGGATTCATATGGTATGAAGGGGAAGTCTACTTAAGAAGTTAAATGGGTCGTACCTTGGGTAAATACTAATAGTAAGTTGGATCATAGAATTGGGTTAAAAATTTTTATGCATCCTACAAATCAAGTTAAGCTTACAAAATTAAAGGCCAAAGAAATCTAAAATGGCTATTGTTATACCAGACCATGGCTCATGTCATGAGAAGGTTAGAAATGGATGTAAAAATACTTTTAATATAAATAAGTAAAGTCATCTTAGATGGAGAAAAATCATTTCATTCTTTGGTGATAATGGCTTACAAGTTTCTAAAGGAAATTCTTAGGGTAAATTTAAAGAACTTAATGGTCCAACAAGTGCAAACAGAACTCTAATGCAAAATTCAATAATAATAGCTCACAAATAATGGATGGGAAGAACTCTGATGCAACCGTGAATGTATATCACCAATCATAAACTTTGGTCTTCATTTACAAATTTATTACTCACGAAAGAATAACTTAGTGCCTTAGATACACACAATAATAATAGGGTTAAAAGAACTAAATTGAAGAAGTTGGTAAGATAAAGAAGGGTATTGGTAAATGATGCACAAGCTCATCGAATAGAAAATACCCATAAAATAAATGACAATCAAGATGGAAATAAGGATAATGAGTTAGCTCCTATTTTTCATGATGTTGGTGACTCACCTAAAGCCACCAATTCATCATGAATGTAATTCTATGGAACTATCAGGGTATAGGTCAAGACCTGACAATTCAAGCTTTAATGAATTTATGTTCCAAATATCAACTAAGTTTTATCTTCTTAATAAAAACTAAACAATGGATGCAATATATGATAACAGTTTAAAGGATGTTAAGGATTTATAATAACTATTTTATCAATCTAGCTAGCAGATTAAGGGGTTTAGCCTTGCTTTAAAAAGATGGAATAAAACTTAATGTTATCAAAGCCACCTTGAATTTTGTTCATGATGAATGGCCCAGAGATTCTAATATAATATTATTATATTTTGTTTATGGAGAGCCAAATAAAGCTAAAAGAGTATAGTTTTGGTGGGATGTCAAAAAGTTGAATCTTAGTAAGGGTACCCTTTCGTTTGTATATAGAGACCTCAATATGATAGCTAATCTACATGAAAAGCAAGGTGTTATAGCAACTTATCAGTATCAAAAATCCATCTTCCATCAATTTATTAATAACTGTGAGCTTCTTAATCTTGAATTCAAAGGTTTGATATTTACTTAGACCAACAAGCAAGTAGGATCAAATGATCTTCAGAGAAGATTGGATAGAGTGCTTCCTAATACCATAGCCAAAATATTGTTTAGTAAAGCATGAGTTTTTCATAATGTTTATGTAACATATGATTATATGCCAATAATTTTATTTTTCAGGTGATGTTAAGGTGAAGGACAAAGGTATTTAGGTTTTAATCTCATTAAATTTTAGAAGAAAGGTGTGTTAGTTATGAGCGTCGGTTTCTGCCGACCACCCAGAGCAAGGCTTGTGAGGCTCACGAACCGGGGATCGCACTTGGAACAAAAGCACAATCTTCTTGAGGGGTTACCCCGAGGAATGATACGGGCTCAAAAGAGTCACAAAGGAGTCACCACCAGATGGCTCTGGATTGGTTCAACCGACCCATAGCATGAGTGCTAGTTAAACCTTTCAGAGATTGGGTTCGGGTGGTGGAGATTTATTTCTATGAGTTTCCAAAATCAATTTTACCATTATAGTTGGAGTTAATTGTCCTAATCAGGTAAGCATACAAGCATATATATAAGCACACAGTGCGGCATGTGATTTGGCATTGCACAATTGAACATAGAATGACATATAAAGCTACATGGCATTTGGATGACATGACGTATGCATGACATGTGACATGATGGCATATTAAAATGACATGGCATATGCATGACATGGCATAGTGGTTGTGTGAGTTGGCATTCAACATAGCATGTGGTATGGCATACGACATGGCATATGATATGGCATATGGCGTGGCATGGTATAATGACATGTGACATGGCATAGCATCATGGCATAATGGCATGTGAGATGATGAATTAGCATGGTGGCATATGATATGACATGGCATAATAGCATGGCATGGCATATTGGCAGATAGCATAGCAAGTCACGCGTATTGGATGGTTGGCATATTTAAGTTGTATTGGCATACGAGATAATTATGTTATGGCATGGCATATGTATGACATAGCATAGAAGTGTATGAATGTGGCATGTGACATGATATGGCATGTATATTTTAGCAAATATAAAACCATCCACGAATGAAAAATAATAAAGGCCAATGAAAGGGCTCGAGGAAATAAGGGATACATACGGGATTTAGGGGGAATTATTACAAACCAATAATAATCCTATCCTATTACACAAATCTCCATGCATACAACATTTTTGGGACGTTTAGTAACGTCTTCTCCTCCTCAGGTGCTTTTTTCTCTCGGGTAGCATGAACCAGAAATGCACAAATGATTAATATACAAAATAAACAAATAAATTCATTAGTAGCAAATGAATTTAGGATTTATTTGACTAGTCCAATGCCATGTGAAAGCATGAACCAAGATTTAAAGTTCAATACTTTTTGGCGATAAATCATGTGAATTTACATGAGTTGAATTGTGTAAATTAATTTTTTATAAAACTAATTTTAAGCAAAATTATTTTTGTTTGATCATACAAAATCAAATAAGAGTGCTAACATCACATAACAGCATTTGGAGATAGCCTTTCAACCAATTTGAATCCAATCCTTTCAAACATCACATTTATACGAACCAAATATGTATTTGATCATGAAAAATCAATTTTAAGGCCAAAATTAATTAAATGTAATTAATTTATGATGTATGCAATACACTTGAGTTATTGTGAAACATCAAATGTTACTAGATTTGTTAAAACCAATTGAAAAATGAGTGAAAAATTTGAGTTTTCTGGAAAAACGCAAGGAATGTACCTTATTTTGAAAAACTCGATCTACAGATTAAATACAGCAAGTTTAATGAAGGAAGTACCTTATTTTGAGTTCGAATCGGCCTCCGAATTGCATATCAAAAGAGTAAATTGGCATTTAACTTGAATAATTAATTTTAATTCTAAAATTAATTAGATCTGGATAATATTTGACAGATCCAAAACACTTAAGACATGAGCAAGCCTCAAATGCCACTGGAAAAATCAGATCAGGTGAGAAAATGGAAGAAAAACTCAGTTTTCTGGAAAATTTGGAGACAATGTGAGTAGCATATTACCTAATGTGCACCACATATAGGTAACATATGGCACACATTCTATGAAAATTTTAAGAAAATGAAAGTTTTTCAGTGAAAACTCAAGATCCAGTTCGGATCTAGGCAGATCAAAGCAAAAAATGCATTTTTGAGTGGTAGATGAACATTTAATTTGAAAATTTAATTTCAAGGTTGAAATTAACTAGATCTAGAAGATTTTTGAAAGATCCAGTACACTAAGGGCATGGAAAAGTCCCTAATGTAGCTAGATTTATCAGATCGGAAGTGAAAATCGAAGAAAATTGCATTTTTTGGAAAATTTTAAACCTATGTGTGCAGAACATAGGACAATGTGCGCCATATATAGGTAATATGTGGTGCACATTATGGTATGTGTGTCGCACATTGTTCTCAAAATAGAAGGAAAATAAAGGTTTTTTGGTAAAAACATGAAATCCAGCTCGAATCTAGGCAGATCAAAGTCAGAAATCAGTGATTTTGACTACCCAATGGCATGAGTAATCAATAAAAACACATGATTAAAGCCAATCATAAAGAAATCAAGCCAAAAATCAAAGATTCAAGCAAAACCCCATAAGAAAGTGGAAGAAAATGAGTTTTGGACTTACCACAGTTGGTTTTTCTTGTAGATCTTCAATCCAATTATGCTTAGGGAGCCTAACTAGTGTTAATTAGTCTTTAAATCCTAAGAAAATTAATTAATGAAGTGTTTAATTAATTTAAGGAGTGATTTTGGTAGAGTTTGGCCTGCTTTTGTAATGTTTAGACCCCTTTTGATCAACCCCAAGCTCTATATTTATAGAGGGAAATTAGGGTTTGGTAAAAATGTAATTTTCAATCTAGAATTTGAAAATTTTTAGGCAATGTGTGCCACACATTAGAGAATATGTGCCACACATTAGAGAATGTGTGCCACACATTAGAGAATGTGTGCCACACATTATGAATGTGCGTAACATGTTGTGTAACATGGTCCGCACTTTACATTTTGGCCCTTCGTGTGGGGCCCATCGTGGTTGTAACGGAACGTGTGCCATATGTTAATGGAGCATCATTTTGTATTTTAAGACATTGTATGATATGGCACATTTTAGTTTTGGTCCCAAGAGTGGGCCTCACCAAATGCCTTATTTTGCTACATGTGTAGCGCATAGTATAAAGTGCTACACATGTTGCATTTTCAGGCAATGCGCACAGGCTTGTACGATTAAAATGTAATGTAAACCATATGTCAAGTAAGATTTATTTCACATTCTAAGACATTGTATAGCATGAGTACATTAGATTCGGTCCCAAGAGTGGGCCCCACCAAACACCTTATTTTGCTTCATGTGTAGCGCATAGTGTAAAGTGCTACGCAGGTTGCATTTTCAAGCAATGAACATAGTCTCGTACGAGCAAAATGTAATGCGTGCCATATATCATTGGAGACACACTTGACATTCTAAGGTGTTGTGTAGTTTCAGCTCTTGCTAGGTGGGCCTCGAGTGGTGGGCCCCACCATACGTCTCATTTCGGTCATGTAGGGCTACATGCCTGAAATGTAGCATCTCGCATGCTATATGCTCTGCCTCATATGGGCAACATGTGATGTGCTCTGTATGCATAGAACACTCAGAGAAGGCTAAAAAAGGCATGTATGCAAATCGGGGTCGACATCGGGACTTGTACCAAGCCAAATCGATGAAAATCCAAAATTACAAATGGGTGAAAAGTCAAGGTCAACAGTTTGCCCCTTGATTAGGATTATTTTGAGGTAACACAAGCTTAAGTCATCAAAATGAGACTTGATCATAATGTGACTTTTCATCAAGAGTAAAAGAGGTACCTAATTGATGCGTGTGTCAAAGTCCAATGCTCATGCTGAGGCTTTCAGTATGCTCATGCTGAGGCTTTCAATATGCTCATGCTGAGGCTTGTAGAGTGCTTGTGTTAAGGCTTGTGGAGTGCTCATGCTGAGGCTTACAGAGTGCTTGTGTTGAGGCTTGAGACCCAATTCAGCCATTGGGAGCCCACTGCTCGGGCTGAAGGATCAGAGCTTATCGGTTGGTGCTCATGTTGAGGCTTGCATCCTAATTCTGCAATTGGGAGCCCAGTGCTCGGGCTGTAATGATCAAAGCTAATCAGTGGTCCTCGGAGGGACTGATGTTTTTACTGCGAGGCTTGAAATCATATGAGGTCAGCATTCAAATGCCTACTACTAGGATTTTGCAATCAAAGGCTTGAAATCATCTATGTTGAATATCTCTAAAATAGCATTTAGGATCCTCTGCTAGGGCTTAACATTTTCTGGTCTATGGTTTTGACCGGTAATAGTCCCAATTCTGCAACTGGGAGCCTGGTGCTTGGGCTATCGATCAAAGCTGATCGATGGTTGCTACTAGACCAATGGCTTCATTGCAAGATAAAATTATCTGATGTCAGCATTCAAATGCCTACTGCCAAGGTTTAGGAGTCAAAGGCTTGACTTTGTGATCTCTGCTGGATCGGGTGGTCAATTGCAGGACCCAAGGTTTGACCGTCTGCTGGGTCAGGGTGATCAATCGTTAGATCAATTCTTGTGTCATCAAATAAGTGTCAAGCTTCTCTAAAATCTGCATTTGGGATCCTCTGCCAGAATGCAACACTGTCTGGTCAACAGTTTAACCAGAAGTCAAAGGTTTGACTGATTCTGATCATCTGCTGGATCAGTTTCCTGTCTATGCTAGACATGAAAAAGTAATTTATCAGTGAAATTGAAATTTAAATGGTCTAGGAAAAATACCTGAATTTTGCAGTATCAGTCTGCTGCATTCTGACTGACTTTTCAAAATTTTCAGATGCTATGGGTCATGAAAATTGGGTTTAACAGAGCAAATGACCTCCAAAAATTTTGAAATTTTTGGGAGAGCCTTAATTCATCAAATGCATCTTGATAGGGGGTGGTGCACATTAGTAAACCCCTTTGTAGGCCGGCGCGCATTAGAATTTTCTATTACATTCTACACACATTATGCTACATATGGCACATATTGCTTGGAAATTTTATATTCCAAGGCTTCCAACCAAAAATTCATTTGATTTCCCCCCCCCCCCCCTCCAAACCAATTTTCTCTTAATTCTAAACACCCAAAACTCGAGATTTCACTAAAAATGTCCAAATTTAGGATGCAATCAACACCCTGAGATCCTGAATCAGTACCGAGCTATGCCTTAACTAAGCACATGACCCATAATGATTAACCAAGCACATGACCCGTGATGCTTACTTTGGGGCTTAATTTGGTGATGTAATTGCAGAGACATTCGCCATAGGTTCCCATCGCTCTCGAGCTCCCGCCGAGAAAGTGAGTTTTCTATAACTCGGTTCAATTTTATGGTTTTTCAAAAATGAAGTTTAGGCTTGTTTTTATTGTGTTTAGGCCAGTGTTGGGCTTAGATTTTATGCTAGGTTAGTGCTAGACTTAGGTATGTGAGTGGTTATTGAGGTGGTTTGGTGAAAATCAGATTTTTTAAAATGGGTCTTGCAACATGTGGCACACATTACCCTATGTGTGGTGCACATTGCTTATGTGTGGCACACATTGGGCAATATGTGGCAAACATTGCAATGAAAAATCATCAAAAATTCATGTTTCTCAGCCGTTTTTTTAAAAATTTAGCATCTTTTTAATTCATAGGCATGAATAAATTGATTTTGAGGCTGAGGAGAGGGATTTAGGGCCTCTATAATGCTGTCTATTTTCTATAATTCAGTCTGTAGCTAACATAAATTCTATAATTTACAGAGAGAACGTACAATTGTCGGAGCTAGCAGCCTCTGAGGGATTTTTGAATGGTACTCCCAACTACCTCGGGAGGTGCGTGTCAGAGTGGACCAGAGCTGCTTAGGTCCATATATCTCGTGCTTTACTAGTATTGAGAAGAAGTATAACCAATTTATTATTACAGCAATGGTCGAGCGGTGGATGGACTCCACTCACACCTTTCACTTGCCAATGGGTGAGATTGCTATTACGCCAGGGATTTTTGTTGGAATCACTGGACTGGAATGTGTAGGGCTACCTATTCATTTTGATGCCAGACTGACATCACCATGTTGGTTATATGGCATGATCGTTGACTTGCTAGGTGTGTCACCTAATGTGTGAGGTGGGCACAGTATATCTTATGACAGCCTTCGAGAAGCGGTGTTGGCTGAGACCCTTGGCAAGACCATCTCTATAGACCATACCAGTACACCCATAGTTTTTTATTGTACGTGCTGGGGTATACTATGTTCAATGACCCTAGGAACAATGTTCACATGTCTATGTTATGGGCCCTTCATGATTTGGATGCCATTGGGAGATTTGACTGGGGCAGCGCTGGTGTCGCACCCTATTTTGGATCGGTCGGATTGATTGGGATGAGTCAAGCCTATCTCTTTGTCGTTGTGCCCTCATGGGCATCTTGATTCATCTTGGTGCAGTTCAGGATTCGATTTAGGGTTGCTTTTAGTGTTTTTGTCATTCTTTTAGCCTCATACCCGTTCGGGTATCTTTAGTTTGGCTAGGGTATGAGGCTTACCCTTTCGGGTAAGTTGGTTTTTATTCATTCGGGTATGCCTTTTACCCGTTCGGGTAAGTGAATTTACCCGTTTCGCTCCTTTAGTTTAGCCGATCGGGTATGTTCTTAAAACAGTTATAATTTGTATTTCTGTTATTTTGGCGGGAGGAACAAAAAGGGTTAGGGTTTTCAAAATTCCATTTTCTCTGAAATTTAATCCGAAAAACCGCGATTTATAACATCAATATAGACTTGATTTTTGATTGAATTTGATTGAATCTAATAGAATTTAACTTGTTTTGATTAGTTTCAATTAGTTTTTGATTAAATACTAAAAATCTAATAGTTTGGATTAGAAATTAGTTTGATTCTTACCTAAGCTTGGATTGGCTTGGAACTTGAAGTTACATTGGAGAAACTATATAGGTAATCATCTAATACTTGTTGTTGGATTTGTTTTGTTGATTTGGTTGTGATTTTGTTGCATTTGATTAATGTTT
>CANYBF011858251.1:0-27737 GCA_948192965.1 Dalechampia spathulata | reverse complement strand
TATTATTATTATTAAATTCATATAATATAATACAATACTATTAATACTTAATAATATTATCAAATATTAATAATAATTACATATAATTATTTTTATTAAAATTAAAATTAATATTATTAATAAATTATTTATTATTATTATTAGAGGGGAGGGGAGGGGAGGGGAGAGACGTGGTTGGGAAATTGCAAGTTGATTGCTGGTAAAATTAATGGTTAAATTGAAATTTTACTATCACATCATTTTAAATTATGATACATTATTAGCCGCTAATTAAAATTATGAATACAATAAATAAAGTTAATTAACGACTAATGATGTATCATAATTTAAAATGACGATCAATCTCAAATTTACACAAAAATTTTATTAAAATTTATACTAAATAAAAAAAATTTAAAATTATTTACATAGAAATTACCGGAAGAAGGGTGGTTTAAAAGTAAGCGAAGGCATGAAAGTCAATGGGAAGTTGATAGTTTCGTAACAACGAAGCTTCTTCCTGGCATCCTAAAATTAATATTAAATATTATTATAAATATATTTTTTTATAAAAAAGATGAATACAATAAATAAAGTTAATTTATTTTATTAAATTAATAAAAGAAAGAGAAAGGAGGTTGACTTGCAATATAACATCCCTCTCCGAAACAACATCATCTCATAAAATTCAGATGGGGTAGGAGGTTACACGTGGCTGAGGTTTTTCTACTGGCTATATATATATTATAAAATTTAAAAAAAAAAATTAATAATCGATTTTCAAAAATGATAAGGTCGAAAATTCAATATCTTTTTTAATTCTAAAAAGAGAATTATGGTTAATACGTCTTGGTCTGAAATTAAGTACGTAGAAACTTAGTTTGGAATTCAAATGGGAAAGCGCGTTTATAGCAAAACTGCCACGAAGCTGAAACAGTAAAAGGCAGCGCCCAGCAGAACCGGTCAGGTCCATTTTCATCTGTTATTGCTTTTGACAGGTTTTCTTTTACTATTTCTCCTTCCAATTTTTTTTTTTTTTTAACATTTACTTATTTAGTATCAAATCTGAGACTATTTCGGGATGTCTTAAGCTGGAAATTCCTTAATCTCGCCTTCGCATATTAAACTAATAATTAAATATAATCATAATTATAATCCCTTTGTTTTTTTTTCAAAAATGGAAAATTAACTTTATTGGTTCGTTATGCAGGCCCAACGTTCCGTTTACTCGTCCGTTGGTATTTGTATATTCAGAAAATGAAACTTTCTCGTTAAGACAAATTCAAACTTCGGAAAGCGAAATTTGAAAACAAAACACGAAAACGTTGAAATCTGACGGCGTTTTCAAAAAAATAAAACTTCAATTATTTTATATATTTAATGTTTGAAGTAAATAATTGTTTTTAAAGATAATTTTTAATTTATTAATTATTATTATTATTATTACAGAAAATCTAGTTTTAGGCTGATGACAAGGTTGTTGTTAAAGTTATAGGATTTTACCATTTTACCCTTTTTACTCCTCTGTTTCTTCACGCCACTGGAGCCAGAGCCTTTTTCCTAGTGTCATCTTCTCCCTCTCTTTCTCTCCCTCTCTCTTTCTCGCTCTCTCTTTCTGTTTAAACATAATACAACCCGGCAGTTCGTGTTGTTACGCGCCGCCGCCGCTCATGCAATGTCCACTTTACGCCAGCGCACACTGCAGGGATCGAACCGTTCAAACCACCCTCAACAACCGCCGGAAGAAGAGCCATATAACATAATTCCCGTCAATAACCTCCTAGCTGACCACCCTTCTCTCCGGTATCCAGAAGTACGCGCTGCCGCAGCTGCACTCCGCACTGTCGGAAACCTAAGAAAACCGCCCTACGCGCAATGGCATCAGTCGATGGACTTGTTGGATTGGCTAGCATTGTTCTTCGGGTTTCAAAGCGACAACGTCCGCAACCAAAGAGAACATCTGGTCCTTCATTTAGCAAACGCTCAGATGCGTTTGACGCCGCCCCCCGACAACATCGATACGCTGGACTCTACCGTTCTGAGAAGATTCCGAAGGAAGTTACTGAAGAATTACACGAATTGGTGTTCTTATCTGAACAAGAAGTCAAACATCTGGATCTCTGACCGTTCAAGCAGCGATCAACGGCGTGAGCTCTTGTATGTTTCGCTCTATTTGTTAATTTGGGGAGAATCCGCGAATCTAAGGTTTATGCCTGAGTGTATTTGTTACATCTTTCATAACATGGCCATGGAGTTGAATAAAATCCTGGAGGATTATATTGATGAGAACACAGGGCAGCCCGTGATGCCTTCAATTTCGGGGGAGAATGCGTTTTTGAACTGTGTTGTGAAGCCAATTTATGAAACGATTAGAGCTGAAGTTGAGAGTAGCAAAAATGGGACTGCACCGCACAGTGCTTGGAGGAATTATGATGATTTGAACGAGTACTTTTGGAGTAGAAGATGTTTTGAGAAACTGAAGTGGCCAATTGATGTTGGAAGTAATTTCTTTGTTATTTCTTCTGGCGCTAGACAGAAGAAACATGTTGGAAAGACTGGGTTTGTCGAGCAAAGATCGTTTTGGAATTTGTTTAGGAGTTTTGATAGGATATGGATTATGTTGATTTTGTTTTTACAGGCAGCCATTATTGTCGCTTGGGAGCAGAAGGACTATCCGTGGCAGGCTTTGCAAGATAGGGAAGTACAGGTTCGGGTTTTGACGGTTTTCTTCACTTGGAGTGGATTAAGGTTCTTGCAGTCTTTTCTTGATGCTGGGATGCAGTATAGTTTGGTTTCAAGGGAGACCATGGGACTTGGGGTTAGAATGGTGTTGAAAAGTGTAGTGGCTGCTGGGTGGATTATTGTGTTTGGAGTTCTATACGGGAGGATTTGGAGCCAAAAGAATAGCGATAGGAGATGGTCTAGTGAGGCTGATAGGAGGGTAGTCAATTTTCTTGAGGCGGGTTTTGTGTTTGTGTTGCCTGAGTTGCTGGCATTGGCTTTATTTATTATCCCATGGATTAGGAATTTTCTTGAGAATACAAATTGGAGGATTTTTTACTTGTTGTCTTGGTGGTTTCAGAGTAGGAGTTTTGTGGGTCGTGGATTGAGGGAGGGGCTTGTTGATAATATTAAGTATACTTTGTTCTGGGCTGCGGTTTTAGCTACCAAATTTGCTTTCAGTTACTTTCTGCAGATTAAACCCATGATCAAGCCATCCAGAGTGTTGCTAGATTTTAGGGATGTGACTTATGAATGGCATGAGTTTTTCCACAACAGCAACAGGTTTGCAGTAGGGTTACTGTGGCTTCCAGTGGTGTTGATTTACTTGATGGACTTGCAGATTTGGTATGCCATTTATTCCTCTTTTGTCGGTGCAGCAGTGGGTTTGTTTGCTCATCTGGGTGAAATTCGAAATATCCAACAATTGAGGTTGAGATTTCAGTTCTTTGCAAGTGCAATTCAGTTTAATCTCATGCCTGAGGAGCAGCTGTTGAATGCGAGGGGGACTTTGAAGAGCAAGTTCAAAGATGCCATTCATCGGTTGAAGCTGAGGTATGGTCTTGGCCGGCCATATAGGAAGCTGGAGTCTAACCAGGTTGAGGCAAATAGATTCGCTTTGATATGGAATGAAATTATGATGACTTTCAGAGAAGAGGATATTATCTCTGATCGAGAACTTGAGTTATTGGAACTACCACAGAATTCTTGGAATGTCAGAATTATTCATTGGCCATGTTTTCTTCTCTGCAATGAGCTGCTGCTTGCTCTTAGCCAGGCAAAAGAGTTGGTAGATGCTCCTGATAAATGGCTTTGGTACAAGATATGCAAGAATGAGTACAGGCGCTGTGCTGTGATGGAAGCTTATGACAGCATCAAGCACTTGTTGCTTGAGATCATCAAGGTCAATACTGAAGAGCATTCAATAATCACCGTTTTGTTTCAGGAAATTGATCACTCACTGGAGATTGAGAAGTTCACCAAGACTTTCAACATGAATGCTCTGCCACAATTCCATACAAGATTGATAAAACTTACTGAGCTGTTGATTAAACCTAAGAAAGATATTAGTCAGGTAGTGAACACCCTACAGGCTCTTTATGAGATTTCTGTTCGGGATTTTTTTAAAGACAAGAGGACCACGGAACAACTAAGGGAGGATGGCTTGGCTCCTCGTGATCCAGCTGCCATGGCTGGTCTGCTTTTTCAGAATGCTGTCGAATTGCCCAATGACAACAATGAAAACTTCTATCGGCAGGTACGACGTCTGCACACAATTCTTATATCCAGGGATTCAATGCACAATATCCCCAAAAATATTGAGGCCAGACGCAGAATTGCATTTTTTAGTAATTCCCTTTTCATGAACATGCCCCATGCTCCTCAAGTAGAGAAAATGATGGCTTTCAGTGTCCTGACTCCTTACTACAATGAAGAGGTTCTGTACAGCAGAGAACAACTTCGAACTGAGAATGAAGATGGGATTTCCATATTGTACTATTTGCAAACAATTTATGATGATGAATGGAAGAACTTCATCGAAAGGATGCGCAGAGAAGGAATGGTGAAGGATAGTGAGTTGTGGAATGAAAGGTTGAGAGATCTTAGGCTTTGGGCATCCTATAGAGGCCAGACATTGGCCCGTACAGTAAGGGGAATGATGTATTATTATCGTGCTCTTAAGATGCTGGCTTTCCTTGATTCTGCCGCGGAGATGGACATCAGGGAGGGTGCACGTGAGCTTGGTTCAATGAGGGGAGAAGGTCGTCTGGACAGCTTCAAATCTGAAAGATCTCTTTCTGCCAGTTTAAGCAGAAATACTAGTTCAGTGAGCTTGCTGTTCAAAGGCCATGAGTACGGTACTGCTTTAATGAAGTACACATATGTAGTTGCATGCCAGATATATGGGTCTCAGAAGGCAAAGAAGGATCCTCGTGCAGATGAGATATTGTATTTGATGAAAAATAATGAGGCCCTTCGAGTTGCCTATGTGGACGAGGTGAACACAGGAAGAGATGAGACAGAATATTACTCTGTGCTTGTGAAGTTTGATCAGCAGTTGCAGAAGGAAGTTGAAATCTATAGGGTCAAGTTGCCAGGTCCTTTGAAACTTGGCGAGGGTAAACCCGAGAATCAAAATCATGCTTTTATCTTCACTCGTGGTGATGCAGTGCAGACTATTGATATGAACCAGGACAATTACTTTGAAGAGGCACTCAAAATGAGAAATCTCTTGGAAGAATACAGGCACTATTATGGCATTCGAAAACCCGCTATATTGGGAGTCAGAGAGCACATTTTTACAGGTTCTGTCTCATCTTTGGCATGGTTTATGTCAGCTCAGGAAACAAGCTTTGTCACCTTGGGACAGCGTGTTTTGGCGAATCCTTTGAAAGTTAGAATGCATTATGGCCATCCAGATGTCTTTGACAGGTTTTGGTTCTTGAGTCGCGGTGGCATCAGTAAAGCTTCTAGGGTGATTAACATCAGTGAAGACATTTTTGCTGGCTTTAACTGTACCTTACGAGGAGGTAATGTTACACACCATGAATACATTCAAGTTGGCAAGGGAAGGGATGTTGGGCTGAATCAAGTTTCCATGTTTGAAGCAAAGGTTGCCAGTGGTAATGGTGAGCAAGTTCTTAGCAGAGATGTCTACAGATTGGGCCATAGGCTTGACTTCTTCAGGATGTTGTCTTTTTTCTATACAACTGTGGGATTCTATTTGAACACAATGATGGTCGTACTGACTGTATATGGTTTTCTATGGGGCCGTCTTTACTTTGCTCTTAGTGGAGTCGAGGCGTCTGCCATGTCTAATGATAGCAGTAACAATAAGGCGCTTAGTGCTATTTTGAATCAGCAGTTCATTATCCAACTGGGTCTTTTCACTGCTCTTCCGATGATAGTAGAGAATTCTCTTGAGCATGGGTTTCTCCAAGCCATCTGGGATTTTTTGACCATGCAACTTCAGCTCTCATCTATTTTCTATACTTTCTCCATGGGAACTAAGACTCACTTCTTTGGTCGAACCATTCTTCATGGTGGTGCAAAATATCGGGCAACTGGTCGTGGTTTCGTTGTGGAGCACAAGAGTTTTGCGGAGAATTACAGGCTTTATGCTCGTAGCCATTTTGTTAAGGCAGTGGAGCTTGGACTGATACTGACAGTTTATGCCTCTCATAGCACTCTGGCTAAGGATACATTTGTTTACATAGCCTTGACGATCACGAGTTGGTTTTTGGTAGTGTCATGGATAATGGCACCATTTGTTTTCAATCCATCTGGCTTTGATTGGTTGAAAACAGTTTATGACTTTGATGACTTTATGAACTGGATTTGGTATAAAGGTGGAGTATTTGATAAAGCTGAACAGAGCTGGGAAAGATGGTGGGATGAAGAGCAGGATCATTTGAGGACAACTGGGCTTTGGGGGAAGGTACTTGAGATAATTTTGGATCTCCGGTTCTTCTTTTTCCAGTACGGGATTGTCTACCAGCTAAAAATTGCCGATCATAGTACCAGTATTGCTGTTTATTTGCTGTCTTGGATTTATGTTGTTGTTGCATTTGGTATTTATTGGGTGATAGCATATGCTAGGGACAAGTATTCTGCTAGAGAACACATCTATTATCGCCTTGTCCAGTTTCTTGTTATTGTACTGACAATAGTCGTGGTAGTAGCCTTGCTTGAGTTCACAGCTTTCGGATTTGTGGATTTATTCACCAGTTTGTTGGCTTTTATCCCCACTGGATGGGGCATGCTATTGATTGCTCAAGTACTCCGCCCATTTCTACAATCCACTTCAATTTGGGGTGCAGTGGTTTCTGTGGCTCGGCTCTATGATATTATGTTAGGAGTGGTAGTTATGGCCCCTGTGGCATTTCTATCATGGATGCCTGGGTTCCAAGCAATGCAGACAAGGATCTTATTCAACGAAGCATTCAGTAGAGGCCTCAGGATCTTCCAGATTATCACAGGGAAAAAATCCTAGGTTGCCTTCTGATTTGAGGTAATTCTAACTCGCTGAATATGCCGTTTGTTTGAGAAATTCACTAGTTCTTCAATTCTTCTTTTGTTTGATAGTCTGCATGTTTAATATTTGACCGAAAGTTGCTCTTGGAATCAAATTTTGCATCCACGGGTGTTTCTTATGATCATCATCGATGCTTCTTTTTGACAATTTCACATGATTACCTGGAGTCTTTTTGCTTTTTTTAAGACTGATTTATCTCTACTCACTCATACCTGATATTTAATTATTTTTTATTTTGTTAACTAAACACGTATATCTTTGCTTATTATCGAATGATTTTCCTTTGTCTGAAAATTTAATGTTATTATGCTTATGATTGATCATCGGATCAGTTGCCAGGTGCCTGTTGGTCTAAATTTCCTATGTTCTTAACCTGGTTGAAATAGAATGGAACGTGCTTGTCCTTGATGTCCCTGAGCTTTTTTATCGGCTGAGTTTTAGGTTTAGATAGAGCCTGGCCATGGTTGCAAAATGACAACGTTATGATAAGAATTGCTCTGTTTATTTACTCGCAGATAAGAACCCAAATACCTTTAACATAGAACGATTGAAATCTAATTTGACTTAACGAGGTGAAAATAGAATTCTATCCCAAAAACGTCTTTTACAGATAATCATGACCTTGGTAGTTTCAAGTGCAAAGGAATTGGTTAGGCTAGGTCTCTTATTGTTTGCAGGGTATGATTAGAACAAGTCTGTAGTTACCACATGCGGAAACAACACACATTCGACTTTCCTGTTACCTGCATATAAATTAGTATCACCTGGTTGCCCCTGTAGTTTTTGTTTATGCACGGATACTGATTCAAATAATCCTTGGGTTTTTGCTTGAATGACCACTGAGTTATTTCAAAAGAATTTTGCTTATCATACTCGTACGATTGTTCGTTGCTAAGAGCATGAAGCTACATGTTGCAGCTGTCAAGTGGGAATGCTGTTGAAGGAAATGATACAAGTGCCAAGTCGTTTGAGAGAAGCAGAGCCGGAGGGGAAAATTCTTTATAATTGCTAGTTAGAGGATTTTTTTGATTCATCACGGTTGTAATTATTGACATATCTCAAGCTCCCGTTGGTGTCTATTTTGGGGAGAGTTTTTCTTTTTCTTTTTCTTTTCTTTTTGTTACAGTCTGCTTTCAACAATGCCACATTCCTTGAATTACAGCCAGCCTCTTCACGTAGCACATACAGGTTATTGTGTATATGTTTATATCTGCATCAATATTCTTTGCCATCCATCATAATCAGGCCTACCACGTTCATCTTCTAACAAGCTTTTTTGTCTGTATTGCGTGTTTACTTTTATGGTACAAAACAATGATGGCACACATGCCTAAAACAGTAAACTGCTGCGGTTCTAACCATGACCAAACATAAGACAAAGAGTTGTCAAATCCTCTGCTTCTTCCCAAAAGAAGCTGCTTGAGATTAAGAACAAAGAAGAGAAACCCATGTTCTCCTCCAACTAATGAAGGCGAATGGTTGGTTTAGATGTTGTAATGGACAGTGATATGTTTTAATTCGAGACTAAAGCAAAAGCTTTATACCTTTTTGACTCCATACTTGTCAATCATCTTTACCATTTCTAATCATCTCACTATTTTATTTTTCATATTATTTTTACTTCTATTTTTACAAATCAATTAAAATATTTTAATAATGATAAAAAAAATGATCAGTGAAAATAAGTTATATTTTATTTTCTATTAAATTTATGAATTAAAAATAATTGTATATTTAAATTAAAATATGATTTCTATATTATTTATATACTCAAGTGTATTTTATTTTATATTTCAAATCATCATATTTATTCAATTACTTTTGAATTCTTTATTAAAATATAATTTATTAATTAATTAATTATAGTATAAATATAAAATATGTTAAATATAATGTAAAATAAAATATAATAAAAATAATCTTGATTAAAATAAAATATTATAAAATTAAGATAGCAAAAAAATATTAATATATATGAAGTTATTATAAGAAAATTAATTAAAATATTCATTTTTATATTAGTTATTATAAATTTTAGTTTAAATGATAATAGAACTTGTAATAGAATATTAAATAATATTTATAATAATAATATTTTTGTTAGAAAAAAAATATTAACAATTAAGTTTTTTTTGTTTTGTTTTGGGTAAGTTTTTTCAATCTCCCACATCGCTAATTGAAGAGCAGAGGGCGGTTTTAAATAGAAGAAAGGAGGAGAATCGAGTTGTGTTCGTAGAAAGGAGAGATGGTTGGCATCTCCCCTGACAGGGACGGGAACAGCCTTCGGGCTTTTCTGTTACCGACACATCCGGTTAAGGCTACCCACCTCACGGTGGATCTCTAACCAAATTTTTCCGAATTTGCAGCTGCTCTTTTCAATCTTGATCTGCTGAATATCTTTTGGATACCTGCACAGAAATGGGGAAGTTCAGCCTTCCGAGGCAGCATGTGTAAAGATTGATGCAGCTAACGACAAAGTCCTCTGTAAGTCTAATTTTGAGAAACTACTTGGTTTTAGCAGTCGGAGCACTCGTAAACACTTTTTACATTTTCTGAAGGTAGGTCAGATAATTGGTTCAGAATGAAGACGAGTGATATCTTTTCATTATGTGCACGGTTCTTGTTCATTTGCATGTGCATACAATGCACAATCGTGTTGGACACAGAGATATTGACACTCTGAGATGGACAGAGTGTCTTAGCAGAAAGAATTGGTAATGTAAGGGCTTTAGTTTCTCCTGGATCCTTTTATAATGTAATTGCTAGAGTTAATGTTTCGTCAGAAAGGGGTTGGTTAGTGCCCGAGTGTATTTGTTAGGATTATATTGATGAGAACACAGGGCAGCCCGTGATGCCTTCAATTTCGGGGGAGAATGGGTTTTTGAAGTGTGTTGTGAAGCCAATTTTATGAAACGATTAGAGCTGAAGTTGAGAGTAGCAAAAATGGGACTCCGAGGAATTATGATGGTTTTGTAATTCGTTTAGGAGTTTTGATAGGATACTGCTGTCCCGCACGCAGTAAACTGTTGAAATAGAAGAACTGAAGAAGTGTTTGAACGGCATCTCCCCTGACAGGGACGGGATCAGCCTTCGGGCTTGGCTATGGTTGCAAAACGACTAGTGGGTATGATAACAGCTGCTCTGTATTTTTACTTTCAAATGAGAACCTCCAATACCCTTTCACATACAACAATTGAACTCTAATTTGACTTGAGAGTCTCATCTTCTAACAAGCAGAAATTAGCATTCCATCCCAAACTTCTTTTGCGGTTAATGATGACCCTGCTACAAAGGACTTGGTAGGACTTGCAGGCTATATTTACAACAAGTCTGTAGCTACCATATAGTATCGCCTGGTTGCTCCCGTAGTGTTTATGTACCGATTCTAATTCAAATAATCCTTGTGCTTTTACTCTGATGACCACTGAATTATTTCAAAAGCATTTTGCTCATCATACTCCAATGATGATTCCTTGCTAAGAGCATCAAGCTACATGTTGCAGCTCTTAAGTCGGAATACAATCATAAAGTCATACAACTGTGAATTCATTCTCGAGCTTCGTCCATACCACCCATCACATTACGGTAGTCATTACTTTAACCGAAAGGAGGGGGATGCTGAAGGCAAGGCTAATGATTGGAATGAAGTTGTAACAAGGTAACTGTATTAGAAGGTGCAACTGCATCACCTCCTTTTCAAGTTGTAGCTCTCTAAGTTGGAATGCTTTTGAAGGAAATGATACAATGCACCAGGAGTTTTTATGAGAAGCGGAGGCACATTCCTTGAATTACAGGCTCAGGCTCTTCAGGTAGCACATGCGGATTATTGTTGTGCATATGTTTATATCTGAATCAACAATTCTTACGAACAAAATCTGGACTACCACGTTGATGTTCTAACAGCAACAATTGTTAGAAAAGCATCTTGTCTAGATTGGGTGGTAGCCAAAAATGATTACATATCAACTTTTCGTGTAGAATTGACAACAATATGGTACAAAATAATGATGATACATTCCCTATGTATTCTGATAAATTCTTTAAGATATATATAAAGAAAACAAACATACTTTTCAGTCTCTTTGCGAGCACAGCTCTTTCAGATAGTTATTTGGCAGAGGGTCTCCTTGAATTCTGCCCAATCCGCATGATTGTTCAATTAAAAACCTGTAAGTTGATGGCCTTTCCCATGGCACAATGCCAAAATCATCGTTGAACTCTTCCATTCCTTCCACAAACAACTGCCACACCAACGCACCTGCCCCTGCTCGTTTTCTCTTTGCAGATTTGTAGACGATGTCCAGAACAGTTTTGTAAAACCTGTCGCGTTGATCCGGCCGGAAATCCTTGTTCAGGTTAGAGAATCCATATTCACTGAACACGACTGGCTTGTTGAGGTCATAATGACCATCTTCAATATGAGATTGCATCCACTTGTAGACGAATGTCAGTTTTTCTTCAAACCCTTTGTTTGCAATCCTTGATATTGAAAACAAATGGCCAACTTAATGAAGGTGTATAAATAAGATGTGCAACCAAGAAAAAGACATGATCATGAACAGCAATGTCGGTGATGTTTACGATGAGGAGAAATGGAATGCTTACCAATGATCAGGGTATATATGAACGGAGGCAAAATCGATTTCCGGGACCTTGGAATTGAGAATAAAATCGGATCCAAGGGTGGATGCCCAAGTTTCAGGATTGACAGTTAACCTCTTTGGGTTTTTAGGACCGTAAAATCCTTCGAGTCCCACGGTCAATAGATGCTTGTTGTCGATTGATTTAACAAAAGCTGACATTTCTTCTATCCATTCCTATAATTCCAAGACACGAACTCAGTATATGCAGCCAGATCAATAGATAAACAAGAGGGTGAAAAAAGAGCTTCCCCTTCTTCCTGTCAAACATTCATCTGATAGACAATGATTTCTAATTCTCTTTTTTCCTTCAGAAATAATGTATATGAACAACGAAAGGAAATTATACACGTATTTACAAGTTGCACAAGCATTACTTCCTAACTGAAAATTGAGCAGGGATAATAGATTTTAGGTTCAGGCCAAAAGTGGCAGCAATATTGCAAACTTGAACTTGATTGTGGAAGCTCTCAATCCTAGTTAGACTCAGAATGATACAAGTCCTCTGGAGAGCTCTTACTGTATAGGAAGATTCATTTTAAATAGCAAGGCTCAAGTCCTTCCATGATTCATGCTTGCAAGACTACGGAAAGGTACGCAACTTACTTGAAGAGTGTTGCCTGAAGGATCGCTCATGCAACGAGGCTCGTTCATCAGTTCCCATGCAAAGATGGTTGGATCATTCCTATATTCGATTCCCGTGATGGTGTTTTTCCTTGTCAGCATAGTCTGGAATACAGATAACCAATATAAATCAACCAGGCAACTACACAGCTTGACAGGAGGCATGGAAAGCTTGTCAAGAACGATGAACAGAACTTATTGCTCCTTCACATGCACAAAAAAGCTAAATAACCCTTTACCTTTACATAGTTCTTAAAATTTCTTCTGATGGTTGGATCAAAGAAGAAAGAATCATTTGAAGAGCTCAATCCTATGCCTTCTTCCCATGCCCATTTCACATACTGTGTCTTCCCACCATATGCTTTCAAGTTATTGACCAAACTTAGAAGCAGCCTGATTCCATGTTGTCTAGCTTCGGCAATTACAAAATCCAAGGCCTGCCAAAATCAGAGTCATTAATCTACAGAACGCAAAACGGACAAACACCATTACGATTAATGTGATATGGGAAAATGTGGAACTGCTAGAGAGATTCCATCTTTGGGACGATTCCAAAGGAGACCTAATTAAAAACTCTCCAAGATGAGGTTCTATTAAGACAAGCAGATTACTAAAACCAGCAAAAAATGAAGGAACAAACACAAAGATAAGGACTTCTGTTAAATTACCTGGAAGATCCGCTCATCAAATTTACCGGGGGAAACCTGGAGAGCATTGTAGTCACCGTCATTAAAGGCCCATGTTCGACAAACAGTCATACCCATCTTTGCACCAGCTAGCAGCATTGAACTTACTCTAGGTTTTCTATCTTCTTCAGCAGAATGGTCCATTAACCAAAAAGAATTCCATCCATTGATGTAAAAGGGTCTACCTTCCACCATAAGCTGAGTCCCATTTCTGGTTACAAAAGCTAACTCTGGTCCTCTATGATATGTAAGCTTAAAATCTCCAAAAGACATGTAAATGAATACCACACAAGAAGCAAACCCAAGAATTGAATAAAAGAGCCCATTTGGAGCAACCATTTTTTTTGGGTATGTACGGCGTAAAGATCTGAAAAAATGGCAAAACGAACTCAAATTGAACGAACTGTAACAAAATTCTTTGATACCCTTCTGGGCTCTATAGTGAAACACACCACAAACTATGAAAACCCAGATACAAAGATGAGATTTTTAGTGGATTATGATGAACAAATGCTTGTGATTGCCAGTGTTAAAGAATACCCAGATCTCTACTGACAATGGCGACTCAAAAATGAATTTCAAAGCACTCAAACCTCGAAAAAAAGAGGTCCAGACAGAAAACGTCAGTCTCAGAAAGAGAGAGAGGAAGGTCTGAAGCTTGAAAGTTTCTCTTTTCAGCTAATGGTTTCATTCAAGGATTTTGTACAACAGCGAAGTGAAAAAGAAAAGAAGAAAGGACAGTCAGGAACTTGTGCAACAAAGTTGAAAAAAAAACCAAGAATGAAAGAAATGACACCTAACAGGTCATTGTGAAAGTGAAGAATGGTGGTAGCAGCGGCGGTGATGGTGGTGGGTTGGTAAATTGGTATCAGTCAAGATTGGTAAATAAACAAATCAAAGCATCTAAATTTGTTCTGTCGAGTTAACGTCAATGTCATGTATCCAACAGAGACAACTTTCCAACCTCATTCAACACTTACGGCCCCATATCCGATTGCTATATATCTCCCATTTTTCACCACCAAACACGGTTTTAGAAAAAAATCGAAAGAAATGAAAGATCAAGCCTTTTAAGTGAAAAAAAAATGTTGAAAAAATCTCAGAGATCATGTGCATGTCATTATTTTATAGATTCGATTGGAACTATTACAGTAATAATTATTATTATTATTATTATTAATTTTGTAAGACCTTAGGGGAGAGCCTTAAGGAAACTGCTCCCATGTGAATGGCCAGACAGTGTGCCACCTCCGCCCACAATAGCCTTTACCCTTTATCTTTATATATTCTGTCCTTTTTCTTTTTTTATTTACTACCAATATTTCTTTTATATTTAATAACCATTTCTCGTAAAATTAGGATTTTATATAATTAATTTTCTATAAATTTGCTTTTTGTTTTTGATAATAATGACGTTTACCATAAATGATTGGATGTTCATTCATCACACAATTCATTGATTTAAAATTGACTCTACTAAATTGATATATTTTGTAAATTTAATATTTATATGATATAAAAAAATTCAAATTATTCATAATTAAGTTTATTTTAATTTATTATTTGATATGATAAACACTAATGTATCATAAATTAATCTATTAATTTAATTTAAATATATGTCATCAAATTTAATCCATTGATTTTTTTAAAAATTCTATTATTTGAATTTTATTTTTATAAATTTTGAGTTAAAGATATCAATTTAATTCATATAACATATAAGTTATTTTTTGAACATCCAAATATATATAATATGACATTGCATGAACTTTGTAAAAAATACTTATGTTATTAGATTATAATATTATTGACATTTAACATATAAGTTGATAATATTAAATAGCTTGTAATTATCAATTTTGTATTAAATTTAAAATTATATATCTAAACTTATTATCCACTTGAGATTGGTCTATTTATGAAGGCAGTATCATTGTAATAAATTGAATTGAGTGTTATAAATTAAAAGGTTTGGATTGTTTGTGCTTCATGGGAAAACACAAAAGGGCTTATATAGTTTGTGTGTTAATGATGTCTCTAGTCCTTTGAAGGGATTAATTTTATTTAATGATGATGTTAAATAGAGAAGTCTCTAATCTATCTATGGAATGAATGGTCAATTAACATGGGAAATCATCATTTTTAATATGGTTAGTGAAGTTTTAATCATTAGAGAATTGATTAACAAAACAAAGATCATGGGTCCTTTTAAATGTATTATGAACATGGGTTAAACCATGATCATTATTTTTGGAACATATAATTAACATAGTTGGTGCGTTTGATAATATAGTATTCATTGTTCCATCTTCCACAGCTGCTAGTAGGGTGAGCATATTTCAGTTTGGACTAAACCCTAATCATTTTGATTCAAAAAATTTTAATTCAATGATTCGATTTAGTTTAAAAAATTTAAAAATTTTATTTTAAAAATCAAAATAATCAAAAAAATAAGATAAAAAAATTAAATTAAAGTAAGTAAATTAAATATTAAATCAAAAAAAATTAGATTCAATTTGGATACCAATCAACCCAATTATCACGAGAAACAAAATACCCCATATCGGAAAGATAGAGGAAAAATCTTAGGTTTTTAGGCTTTCACCAATGGGTATATGTGTGTATATATGTGTATGTATAATGATGTTAGGGTTTTCAAAAAAAAAAAAGAAATCATTTTGCCTGAAGTGTAGATCATCAATTTACATGCACATTCATTAGGTATAATCATAAAATTAAATTTAAATATATATTTTTATGATATATAAATTATAATTAAATAAACTATATATTAAAAATTAAATAAATAGACCAATATTAGGGGTGAAATTGAAGGAAATAGGGCGACAATATGGGCGCAATCTGAGGAGGATGCAGGACCACTTTGACCATACGATGTCACCTATGTGGCCATTTTAATTCCTTGCCCTAAACTTTCACTTTCTTCCAATTTTGGCTTCGCCTTATTAGATTTGTCAAAATAACCCACCGACACTAACAATTTATTACAGGAAAAATAATAAGAAATTCAAAAATCAGGAGAACATTATATTTTAAAATTATGGTATTAATTACCATATTTTGAAAAATATTTTATAACAATAATGATTTTCCACTTTTAATAAATTCAAAGAATAATTTAATAAATTCAAAAATATTAATAAAAATGCATAATTTTGGTAATAAGCTGTTCATTGTTTTTTTTTTATGGTAAAATATTATGTAAATAAATGGATTTTGAGGGAGCAATCAATCAATCAATCAACTTAAGAAATAATAAAGTATTTAATTAAATGCTGTTAATTTAGAAAGAACGGCCACCATCATCCCACTCTATATAAATAAATAATATAATGTATACATTTGAACCACTCTTGGTTCTTCCGACCATACGACTATATACATAGAAGCACGTCAATCGGGCTAAGGCAGGCCCAGATATGGTCATGAAATAAACCCAACATGAAAACCAGGCCAGGTTGGTCCAGAGGAATCCTCGTATAACGTAATGGGATTTCGACACTGAACTACCTTCCATTATCATGACCTAGAAGAAGGATGCTGTAAACTTAATATCACAGCAGATTGCAAACAGTTTGATCGATGTCAAAGAATGGTAATACCACTAACCACACTGATCCATGTAACTGAAGTTACAGACATAGCAACTGTCAGGGCTGCAACCATCGTAACAAAGTTCACAAACTGCACCTAAACGAACCACAATCACAAACACCCTGCTCGAGGTTCAAACGATAAACTGGATAAACATTAAAAGGTGCCCAAGCACCGTACAGAAGGTAGAATAATCAGGATAAGATCAACTGTCAAAAAATCAAAAATCATATGCACCAGCCGGGAATCGAACCCGGGTCTGTACCGTGGCAGGGTACTATTCTACCACTAGACCACTGGTGCTGGATGTGTCAAGAAAGCAACTTAACATTAGCAGGATACATTGTACCAGGGTAATTCTTTTATTTTCTGAAGATGCACACATCAACAATTTATATTTCCTAAAATGTATTTTTTGATAAAATTTCTATAAAATATATTTAATCATTCATATAAATCCAACATCATTATAATAAAAATATACTTCTAAAAATGTATTAAATTAATGACAGTTTCGTTTTAATATGTATCTACTATGAGATTAGTTAATTTATAATAATTATAAATAAATTTTGGAAAACAAAAATAAACATGCTATGCAACTTGGTATGCTGAAGTCATTGATATATATAAAAATATATGTATTCACTTTTATGGTTAATGGATGGGCAATAAACAAAAAAAAAAAATAATAAAGAAAGTAAAAGGGGAAAAGGGAGAAAGGGAAAGCTTATAAAATGTTAAATTAAGTGTCATGCAATTAGAGGGGATAAGCATGGTGCTACTTCTTCTATTTCTTAATTATAACCCTTGTTTTTCTTTTATGCTCAACCATCTTCATCATTATATATATATATATATATATATATATATATATATATATATATGTTTAGATTATTTGAATCATTCAAATCATTATATATATATATATATATATATGTATGTATGTATGTATATGATTAATGGAGCTTTACGTGTTCTTTAGTTATTTTATAGCCTCCGGCTAACCATCCCGATCATCACCACATATATATGTATGCACATATGTGATTATTTTATAGGATCTATATCATTTGAATCATTCAAATCATTATATATATATATATATATATTATATGTATAAGATGTTAGTATAATGTGAATTCGAAAGGAAGGGGGGTGTAGAAAAAGCCAGAACTGAAGCATCATGAGGTGTTATGGATATAGTAGGATTTGATATCATATCATGTTTACATTTGGATACAAATACTTGATGGCTATCGTCATCCTTGATGATTTAACATTACTTTATTCCATATTCAATTCATTTCTTAATCTTAATTTCATGTGGGTTCCTTTCCATTGCAGTCATCTCAACATTTTTAATTATAAACACCATGACCTTTTGAGCTAATATATGATTAACTCTTATCATATAGATACATCCTAATACTTAGTTTTCTTCTTCAACTTGTATTAAAAAAATAACGTTTTAAAATTGAACGATTCATATAAACAGAGGGTTATTAAATGGTAGGATTTTCATGGTTGGATTCAACTTATTACATGAAGATAAGATTATTATTAAATATGAATCTTAATGTCTCCCATGTTTCCAACTTGCTCCAGCCATTGTTCTACATTTTGAGGGAACCACTTTGGTGTACGAGGTAGCCAGCCAGCCAGCCAGCCTTATGCCACACTTGCAACCAAATCTCTCATGTCACCCTTCACTAACACATGTTCTTAATTTTCTAAATTAAATTTTCTATTTAACATGCTTCCTGCTCACCAATTCATCCATGTCTTACAAATAATTTTCTTTTTTTAATAATTATTTTCATCCTAATTATTTGATATTTTTGTAAAATTTTAGATGCTATTAATTATTTTAAAATTAATTGATTTTTTAAAAAATTATATATACCTTGATTTAGGAGTGAATATTTAATTCTTCAATTGATTTTAATATGAATTTTAAACTTAATTTAAATCAATTTAATTAAAAATTTAATCTGAAAAATTAAAATCAAATCGAATGAAATATAAATCGAAAAAAATGAAAATTCAAAAATTCAAAAAATCAAGCTATAATGATGTTGTTTTTGAATTCAATTTTTTTTATTTCAGTTCAATTAATTGAAGATATAATTAAATCAAAAATAAAAAGTTAAAATTTATGATTATAAAAAAATTAAATTAAAATTATTAAATATTATCGATTAAATTGATGAAATTATTTTTATTATTAAACAAAGGATAGGTATATATTTTAAAGAAAAATTAAAATATTTTGAATTAGATGGTATAATATATTATTATATTGAGTAAACTTGAAGTCTTGGAAGTCCAATAACTATGTGTGACTCCCAAATTCCCCTTAAATTTGTATTATGAAATTAATTTCCCTTGAATTTCATACAATAATTTACATAAATTAATGATATGATCAAGTTGTAATTATAGAAATGACATCAAATTTTCACTGGATCCGACCCGAAAAGGCTAACCAAAAGTGAATAATGTGGATTATCCAGTTGTACCACTTTATCATATTCAACTCTAGACTTCAATAACATTACATTACATTAATTTCATATCATACCGACAAGATTTACTAACAATTGATTAATCCTCCTGAAAGTTACGTAATTAATTATTAATTCACCATTAAGAGCTTTGTCTATTCCACTAATCCAAAGTCACCTTATCATCGTATTTTAATTTTCATAACTTTAGATTTAATCCTAAATTAATTTACGGGTTCATTTGTATTATATTCTTCAAATTTTATAATACTAATCGTTCACTTGATGAGATACCGATCTGCAATATGTTTACTTATCAATTTTATTTTTATATATGCTCGATCATCATCGAATTATATTTCATGGATTGTTGATTATATTTGAATAGATCATACATGCATAAAAGTATGATGACTAATGAGCATGATTAGCATGTGCCACTCAAATATCAAGAACATAATATAAATGGAGAAACAGCCACAGGAATCAGCTTATTGGTCAGAATTGATGATGCCTTCTTGTTGGAATAAAGGCATATGCCACATCATCCAACCATACATGAATTTTCTCCTCCTTATGTTAAACATGTTAAATTACACATCATATTTAAATTAATCATATTCAATTTAAATTGGGTTTAAATTTTTAATAGAGTTAATAAAACTTCAAGTTGCTCGTAAAATTGGGATCATTAAATAATTAAAAATGTAGATAATATTTTGGAAGATGTGGACAATTGTTTATAAGGGTTTGGGTTGTTCAAGTTGAAGCATTTGGGATCATATTTTGACGTTTTAAATTGAAATTAATTTGGAATATTCTGATTAAAAATCCAAGTGCTCAAAGGAACTTAGCATGAACCCTAATTAACTCTTAAATACCAGGCTAATGACCCTTTTTTTTATAGCAAATTTAGGGAATAAAAATAAGGAAAAAAGGCCAAATTAAACGGATAATATAAAAATATAGTTAAAGAGTAGGATTATCCAATCTGGCGTCAACAGCCATAAGGATTAAGATAACCCTGAAAGGCTTTTTCATAATTAATATTGTTCTAATTAACTAATGATTAGATTAACTTATAATGATAATTAGTTTAAGCAAAAGAAATAGTTAGTGTATACTCTTAACCATCTAATCTAATAATGGAACGTTTTGTGCATATCCATACTCCTGCGCCTAAACTATTATTGGTCAGGCTGATGTGGCGCGTGGCTGTCACTAGTGAACTTCCAATCAATATTTGCCACCTCAGCAAAACGACAAACTTTCATGTTCGCCGCGCTCGTTCGTCCAGTTAGGACAGCTTGGTCCCACCTGCTGCCTCCATATTTCTTCCCCTATAAATTTGTCTTCTTTGCCATTTGGACCAATTCAATTCAAACAGTTTAACGCTTTTTTGAAAAAGAACGGAGAAAAGTGTATCCTCCCCATTCATGGCCGGAAAACAGCTGATCCACCGTGACTCAGACAAGTTTTTCGGATTTTCCGGTGATTTAAAGAATTATACTGATATGAACTTTGAATTCTTGGAAGATTCAGAAATGTCAAATGACAATTCTGTTGACTCTGTCACCTATGTTGAAGATGATGAGAATGCTGATGAAGAGGGGGATTATCATTGTCATGCTCAAGAGAGTAAGAAATTCTGGGAATCACAGAATGAAATTCTTCAGGTAATTCTTTGTTTTTTTCTGAATAATTCAACTGAAATACGTTCAGGTCAAAGAACAATCCTTCATATCTGGGATGATTTTGTTACAGGCAACAATGTATAGAATTAGTTCCCTGGAAATGAAAATTCGTCAAGCGACTAAAGATGCACTCAAGGAGATTAAGCAATCAGGCCTGCTATGCGGCTGCCACAAACCAGCAACCGGAGATTGCCGGAATTTTTTGCAGAGAGATATATATTTACGGCTTCAAGATCAGGGTTATAATTGCGGCATTTGCAAATCCAAGTGGAGGAGCACCCATGAAATTCCTTCAGGTTCGTGTATATACTTGTGTGTATACACACACACACACACAAACACAAATTATATGTATATATATATATATATATATATATATATATAATTACTCTGTGATACGTAGTAATTATAAACGTTTTTATTTGATCATGTGCAGGAGAACACAGCTACCTTGAGGTGGTGGGGAAACCGAATAACAAGAGAGGGGAAGTAAGAATAGTGATTGAATTGAATTTTCGAGCTGAGTTCGAGATGGCAAGAGCTGGTGAAGAATATAACAAATTAGTCAATAGATTACCAGAAATATTTGTTGGAAAAGAAGATAGGTTAAGAGCGTTGATAAAAATCTTATGTGCAGCTGGGAAAAAATGCATGAAAGAGAGGAAGATGCATTTGGGTCCATGGAGGAAGCACAAGTATATGCAATCTAAGTGGCTTGGTTCATGTGAAAGATTACCGGTACCAACTCCTTTGCCTGCCGCATTTTCCAACCGGCCGGTCAAGCCTGGAGCATCCTTGTTAACTTTTGATATGCTAGAGAATTTGCCTGTCATGCATTGTACCGCCGTTAAAGTGTTGTGATTAGATTATGAAGGGGAAACAAACAAAAATTTCCCTTTCCGAATATCTAGTTATTAAAATAGTGTAACATTTGAGCGATCAGAGAACGGAAATAAAACGGGAGCAAGAGAATGATCATATGGAAATGAAACATTCCGACCACTTTTCTAAACCTTTTTCCGATTCCTAAGAAGAGGATGATCAGTGTTGTATAGTCCATCAACCCTAGGTCATTTTTAAGTGAGATTGATTCCAATAAGAAAACTTAAAACCTTAGAGGTTTAGGTGCCTCCGATCCCCATTAGTCAAAAAGAACAGGAGGAAAACCTTTTAAACCCAAAGATTTAAGGAAGAGAAAAAGGCAGACATGTACCAAGAAAAGGAACAGGAAATCTAGACTTGACCGATATGGGAAAATTTATGGGTGACCCAAGAATCCATATGTTCGACAATAAGCAGCTCCCTCGTCAATGATATAATGGATAGAAAACGTTGGCATGGCTGCTGTTTGCAGGGTTAAATTCTAGTATTGAGTAAGTTTCAGCAAGAAAAGGAAGAGGGATTAGGTCAAAGTTGGGCTAGAGTTTAAGCCTATCTTCGACATGGCCCTGGTTGAATTACAGGACTTAAAAATTGAAATAATTAAAAATTAATAATCTCCATTAATTAGCCTTTAATGTTTCATTTAGTTTTTTTATTATTCTATATTGAATAATTAATCATTTTACTGGATAATTAATTTTAGAATATCATATAAATAAATAATCATTAGCAACTAATGTATAACAATTAATCATTATTAAAATAATTATCAATATTGATTTAAGAATATATTTTATCGTAATTTATTGCAATTTTTTTAATTAAAGCATTAAAAGAATAGAAAATTCAACTTTGGAAATATCTTAATCTTAAATATTTAATAAATACAGACAGAGGACAATTAACGGGAGATAATTGTCGGGTAAAGTGTCATTAAGTGAGACTAATTGCAGGTGCCTGTCTTTTCACTTAACCTGTATGATTAAAAATCTTAAATTTTTAATATTATTTTTGTAAATTTCTTCAATTAACATATATATATATATATATATATATATATAATGATAAAATATAATTTGATATATCATATAAAAATAATAATGCACTGTAACAAACATAAAATATTATAAATTATAATATATATTTACTTTATATAAATTATTACGTAATTTTTTTCTTATTTTATTCATTTTTCGTGATCAATAAATTTTTATGATAATTATATTAAATTATTAAAATTTTTATAATATAAATTAAAGCGAGAATTATTAATCAAAATTAATATAATTGGAATGATTATGAAATGTAATTGTCCTTTCCTTCGTGAAGAGGGAAACACGCCATGGTAATTAATGTATAATCTTCAGCATAATCTTGTGATTACTTTTAATTAAATAAGTTTATCTTGAAAATTGATTGGTATGATTCTTTTTTTTTTTAAAAAGAAATCTTGATCTTGATGTAATAATCTTTGACCTATCACTTGTATCATTATTGTTAGTCCTTCTAAATAATAATAATTACATTTTAGATAATAATTAATTATTAATAAAGAAATTTTTAGATCACTAATAATATATTATTACGTGTTAGTTTTCATTAAATGTCAAATATTTATTAATTATTATTTATATATTAATAATTAATAATAACTTAAAAATATATATTTGACATTTAATAAAAATTCACATATGTAATTATAATAGTAGTAGATTCATAATCCTATATAATAAACTTAAATTATATTATACTTTTACTTATTAATAATATAATTTGATGAATTTTGATATAAAAATTATATTATCAAAATAAAAAATAAATATTTATCTCTTTTTTTAACTAACGTATGATGTAAAATGAAACACAAGTATTTGTATAAAAAATGATATTGTACTTGTGTATATATATTATTAAGAATCATTATTTATATAATTATATTATATCACATATTTTTTTTAAAAATATATATAATAAATAAATAAATAAATAACATATCAAATAAAAATAAAGTCAAACAATTATTAAAACAAATAACATTTTCCCATATTATTATAATTTTAGCCTTTATATCTTATTAGTTTGAAAAGTTATATTTATAGTTTAACTTTAAATATTCTTAAATTCAAATGGATTTAATAAGTTTAATTGAATTCACTTATCAAATTTGAGTAATTATTTTAAATTTAAATGTAATTTTAAGATTTTATATTGATATTTATTTGTAACTAAAACATTTATTTAAAAGACTATGTTTTGAAACATTTTAAGAGTAAGTAATAAGCATCTATTGAAAATAATAATAATAATAATAATAATAATAATAATAATAATAATAATAATAATAAAATCATTAACCATTTAAACTATTTTATTTAATTTAAACTCATCTTAAAAATAATATTCATTTAATTTATTATGTACAATATACTAATTTATCTTTCTTGAAAAGATAATTATATTTGATTTTATATATGTGTTAAAAAATTAATAAATATTTTATCATTTTTATCTTATTAATTGATAAATTATATTTTTTATAATAATACGAGTACTCTCAAAGAACTTGTAGACCAAAATCTAAACTTATATTATCACAAATATAAATTATGATTAAAATAATAAAAATATCTAAAAGTAAAATTGAAAAGAAATAATTACAAAACTAATAAATTTTACTTTATTTTTTATAATAATATTTTATTATTTTTAAAGTCTTATAAAAATAACAAAATTTCATAATAAACTTCAAATAAATCTGAAATAAAATTTTTTATAAATAAAAATATGTTTAAAATAAACTTATATTAAAATTTTGAAACGTTATTTTTATAAATATGTTTAAAAAATCTATTATTTTTATAAATTTTTTTAAAAAATTGAATTTTTAAAAATAAAATAAAAAAAAAACTATGGAATTGTATTTGGGGAGGAAGAATGGGGGTATGATTTTGTATTCTTGTTTGTATAATGTGTTCAAAGAATTGACTTCGTTTGAGCATCTTTCTTTCTTTCTTCTTCCTTTTTAAATTTTGTCAACGGGCATATATCCCACTAATTTTAGCCTACCAAACTTTTCATTTAAAATAATATTAACTACCCAAATCATTACTTTAATTAATAAATAATACCTCCACCCTTGGCCCTTCCATTTCATTAATTATAATTATCCCCCTAATTAATCTCTTAATTACATTCTTTTCATCCATATCATAATTAGAAATAAAAAATATATATATTTGATAAATATATTATTTGGTCTAAAATATTTATAAATTCAATAAGAATAAGTGAAATATAAAATATATAAATATCAGTATTAAAAATAATATAAATTTAAAATATCATATAAAAATATTATATTTCGAATCTCATAGAAATAAAATATTTGAATTATATAACATTCAAAAAAATATAATTATTTTATTTTAAATTTTATGAAATAATTGAATTTATGTTATGATAATATTTTGTTGGTAAATTTTGTAAAATAAATAAAATAGATAAAAAATAATAATTAAAATGACTTTTCCAAATAAGAATACCGAGAAGCACTTAGAAAAATATCAATTTGAGGGAAGAAGAAAGAAGTGGAGTGGAGGACTAAGTACTAAAAGACAAAGACATGGTGTGCTACGTTGGCTAGCAACAGAAACACCAACAAAACTTACAATATCAACTTTTTCTTCTTCTTATTTAATTAAACTATTTTTTTATTGGCTTGTTCATTGATTTTTTTAAAAACATTAATATTAATTTTTAGCCATTAAATATTAAATAATATTATTTTAAAAAAGTATTATAATTTAATTATTATCTAAAGCCATTATTTTGAAACATATGGGAGACTGTAATGGAACGACTCGGAAAGTCAAGTCAAGAGTTTCGTTGGTTTTTGGTCTATTGTCGAATTCTGGAGCCGAAAAATGTACAGTGAGCTTCCATGGATGACCCGGGGAAAACAGGCAAAAAGAAGATGGTCAATTTGAGAGGAAAGTCCCACATGTGCTAATCCATTAGTGCTTTAATGGCAGGCCCGTCGAAGTGCCTGTAAATTAACAAAATAGCAGTCTTCCTGGTTGCTGCCATCATCCCCCTCCCTCCCTCACATTTAACTTGTTTCCAATTGGGGTCTCGATTACATCATTTTCTAGCCGATATCACTTTGGTGGGTCACTCTCTACTCCATCATCTCAACATTCCATCCCACGTATTCCTAAGATTTTAACTCGAAATATATAATTAAACAATAATAATAATAATAATAATTTAAAATATAAAATAAGTAATGTCACTATTAATTACGATGATAAAGGGTCATTGATACTCACCATTAATGTAATACCAACATTTAAATTCAATTATGGTTTTTACTCAAATATTTGCTTTATTTTTAGAAATATATTTAAATAAAATATCATAATAATAATAATAATAATTAATATATTGAGGGAATGATGAGCCCATTGATTCGAAGCAATATTTGCAATTGGATATTGAAAAATAGGATCATATACGTACGAACCATGATTGAGAAAAGAAAGATGAGCGCATTATTCAATTTTTTTGACGTAATCATGATGACGTCACCGCACATCATACAAATTAATAGTAGTTTTAATTCTCATTAATCATCGCATTTAGCATTTATTTGCATTTCATAATTTCAGCATCAACAATTTAACCCTAAACTAAATATCATATTTTTTTAATTAAATTTTACGTCATAATTTTCTTCATTAATTTTATCAAAAATCTCCGATTCAAACACGATATTTGGATAATTATACTATATAAATTAAGATCAATAATCATTAAGCATCGATACAATGCACGTTTATGTTGATTTAAAACCTTATAATTTAATAAAAGATAATGTTCAAATATTAAATAAACTATACAAATAAATATATGAAGCTGTAATTTTGATTTTCATAAATACAAAGAAGTGCCAAAATTTTACTTATTATAAAGAATAATTGTTATATAATAAGATAAATAATTACACTAATATATATATTTATAATTTTATCATAAAAATAAAAATCTAAATATAAGATTGATGATAATTAAAATATAAAAATGTATTTTTTGAAACTAATATTATAAAAATTTTACTTTCAAATATTTAACATATTTATTTTAAATAATTATAGTAAAAAATATTTATTTTACATGTAACATATGCATATTTTTATAAATATTTTTATCTTTTATTTTATTTTCATAATAAAACCCATAAATATAATGTTGATAATGGATTCATGAGTCAATCCATTTAATGGTCAAAGTTCACCGAGTTTTAATACTTTAGTGATATTTTTCACTAAATTATTCACTAAACTTATTATTGAAATTTAAATTGTATTTTAAAAAAAAAAAGATTAGAAGGTAGGCAAAAAGGCTCTTTGGGTTATAAAATTTAACCTAATTAATGTTGGATTAGCCACTAATTTCATTTATTTTACGTTTAATTCAACCCTAATTCTGATGCAAGTCAATGCTTTTTTAATGCCTTGTCGGTTAAGACCATCAAAAGATTATCCAATGACCCAACTAACCAAGTCCTTAACCATGGTTATTGACTTCCAAAATATCTATTTCTTCTTGTAAATTTCTAATTAATATCTATTTGTTTATATGTTTAATAATGATATTATATCATACTTTTCATAATTTTTCTTCCAATTTTGATAAAGATCTATTATTATTGGCATAAAATATAAAAAAAGTATATTTAACTCGTATGAATATATGCGATATTCAATTATAATTTAATCCATAAATATTTATTATTTTTTAATACTAATAATGAAAGAAACATTTAAAAATAATAAAAATATCGAGTATTTTGTATCGATAATCGATTAGTGAGTTTAAAGTGATTGTTTTGCATTATTTATTACATCATATATCATATATATATTAAAAGAGGGGGGAAGTGAAAAGACAAGTCTACCCCTCCCCCTTTAATTTTAATAATTCAAAGATAAATATTATTTTTATAAATTTATATGAAGATAAATATTACTTTTTTAATTTTAATTCAAAGATAAATATTATTTTTAAAAATT
>CANYBF011858245.1:0-28013 GCA_948192965.1 Dalechampia spathulata | reverse complement strand
TTTTATTTCTTGCCTTCTTTCTTTTGGGTGGGTTGTATTTGCCCACAATTTACTTTACCGCCCTTTACTGCTTTCCTTTATCGCTTTCTTTATGCTTTATTTATGCCTTATTACATGTGATTGTTCCTTTGTATTCCCTATGCCATGAAAAACACTCTAACTTAACTTGAACCATAATTGTATGCTAGGAGCTTTCATAAGATTAAACAAATGAGCATATCATGATGGAATACAAATAGATTTGAAAATCCTGAACCCATACTCTGAACAAACAAAGGTCGTTTTCAACTCTGAAAAACCTAAGTTTTATTTCCTAGTTTTCAAAATTAATTCAATTGGATTAATAGAAACAAACTAGGTGGCGACTCCACAATCCACGCTCGCTTTCAAAAGTTAAAACCCGTTAAACAAGCCGGAAAATGGAACCGAAGCTCACAGCAAGACTCTTTGTATTACCTTCTATAAGCAGTACAAGTTCAAATCCTATTTTAATATCACTCACTAGATTTAAAGATGGTGAAGTAGAAAGCTAATGAGTCTTTCATAGACTACATTAGTCGATGGATGGACAATATTGTGCTGGTCAAACAGAAGCTAAATGAGTTAGACATGATCAACAAGCTTATCATGGGGTCAATGTTACTATATTAGGATAAGCTAAAATATCAGACATTCCATACTTTTGAGGACATTTATTTGGTTGGCTAAAGGATTGAATAGATTGACAGACTGAAGAAGAATGAGCCTTCCTTTATTAAACTTAAAACTATTACATACACTTAGATACCATACATAAATTTCACCATATCAATGTCTTACAATCACCAAACCCAACCTACAAAACATTAACCAACCTTAAAGCTACTCGAATCTTGGGCATCTCCTCAAAGCCAAGTTAGTCAAACCATTAGAGCCAAACTTCTAAACACCACCCTTAGCCTCATAAGATGATAAAACCTACTATCACTACCACCAACATTATGACCATAAAATTGATGATTACCATTCTCTTAAGTGGGTCATTCAAGATCTCATTAACTTTGGGGAACTTGAAGATCTTGAGAAGTCTAATCTCTTTAATAAAACAAACCTATTGTCTAACTAACACAAAGCCAGTTACACTTACATGGTTCCCATAATCTCTGGTTCTTAACTCTTTCTGTTCTCTTAGTAATGAAAGGATTGCTTAGTTTCCTATTATAATCTTTTTACCTAGTGGTAGGTTCAAAATTGGTACCATAGACATTTGGTATGATAATTCAAAAGATGATTCTATAGCTACTCTTAATACATTTGAATCGACAAGGATTTAAAAACTAAAGAAGGGTGAGTTAACCAAGACTCCTAAGTCAATTAATCCAAGACCTAACTATCCCAAGTAGCAAAAGTGATTGGGTGCCAATACGATGTCTTCTTGGATTTACAATATGACCTGAAGTGGTAAGGTGTTCATTTCTTCCAAAGTCAAGAAGAAACTGGATGCTTAGAAGAAGCCAATAAAGGCTCGACCCCTTGTAGATGATGTTGGTTTAATAGTACATCAATCTGACAATCTGTTCACAAGGGTAAAGAGATTACTCAACTTGAGAATATGTGCTTAAGCAGTTGAAGAAAACTCAAGCTAACATTAGCATTTTGGACTTGGTGCTATCTTCCTAGTAGCATCAATAATCCATCGTTAAGGCACTCTCTAGTAAGAGGATTTGTTTATTTGCCTCTGCCTTCAATATGAAGAGTCAATTGGTGAATTAGGAGTTGAAGTTCAACATGATTACCTTTTTTGATGCAGATTTACGGGTCAAAGGAATTCATCATAATAAGGCACTTTTCATCAAGGTGCATATTTTGAACTTTTATACTCCATATGTTATCTTTGACAATAGTTTTGGCATCAATGTCTGTCCGCTCAAGGTGTTGCCTAAACTTAGGATCCAACCTTTAGATTTAAAGCCATTTAAGACTATTATCAAGGCATATGATGATTCTAAAAAGGGGGTTACAGGTACCTTTACTACTACTATTAATGTCGGTATGATCAAATCAATGGTGGAGCTTACAATTTTGGACATCTTGATATCCTTTACTTTACTTTTGGGCCGATTGTAGTTTCATCTACTAAAGGAGTGTCATCCACCTTATACTAGAAGATTAAGTTTCCCTATGAGGAAGGTATGGTTATTATTATTGCTGATGATGAGGTTACCTTAGCCTACATCAAGGAAGATGTCCCTATTATGATTGATTTTCATATTACTGCCATTGGAGAACTCGAGTCATGATCATACCAATCAAGCTTGGTTATGGAGAAGATGTTACAGAACATGAACTTTGTACTTGGTAAAGGATTAAGCCGATATCAATAGGGTGCGATGGAATTCAATATCCCTAAATCCATGTGGGAGCATAGACACTATATCATATTTGACCTCTACACTTTGAACAAGCTAAACGAGTGCAAGCTAGTTGCTTTTGTTTAGGGTGAGACCGAGTATAGCTGAGTTCCTGAGTTGCCTAACTCGGATGATTCCTTTGACCAGCAGTTTGCTATCTTTAGTGATTTTTATGATTTATTAGCTTTGACAGTATCAAAGAAGGTCACTACCACTTCTTTCATCATCAGCCTTGATAATGTTTTTAAGATCTTTGCTAATGTTATTAGCCTACTACAATCGCTACATTGGAGACCAAGCTATAAAGTTTGGATATCAGTGATCTACTATTTTAAAAGATCTACAAGGACATCACCAAACTAGTAAATAGTACTTTTGATGAGATTTTGTATAAGGATGATGATGTCCCTACCTCTATATTTTTTTATGATGATGTAAGCCCTTTAAAGTTTAATGTAATGAAAAATAATTTTAATTATGTTTGTGATGTGTTTTCTGATGGTATTATGCATGAACATGAGCATTACGTTAGCATTTTTGGCATTAATAATCATGCATTGAAAATATTAACATTGGCATAAATGATAGGCTCTAACCTCTCCAAATTGCATTTGACTTAACTTCTTATGAGAGAGCAAAAATTATTAGAGTATTGAAACAACATATAAAGGCCTTTATTCTAGGCTATAAGGACATGTTGGTGTCAATAAAACTATTACGGAACACAAGATTCCAATCAAGCCTAAGTTCAAGCTAGTGAAATAAAGTCGCATAAACTCCAACTAGAATGGGCTCAGAAGTTTAAGGAGGGTATTAAAAGTAGCTAGATACTAAGTTCTTCAAAGTGGTTGATTATCCTAAATGGTTGGCCAATGTAGTTCTTATTTTGAAGAATTATGATGGGGTTAGGGTGTGTGTAGACTACAGGAATTTGAAGAAGGTATGCTCAAAGTATGACTTTCCTTTACCTCATATAGATATGCTAGTCAACAACACAGGCACCTGTACTATGTATTTATTTACTGATAGGTTTTATGGGTACAACCAGATTCTCATGGCTATCATGGATAAGGTATAGATAACTTTCAGTATATAATAAGGGACTTATTATTACAAACTTATGCCTTTCGATCTAAAGAATGCAGGTGCTACCTATCAGAGGACTGCAATAACCTTGTTGGATAATCTTATTCATGAAGAGGTAGAGATTTATATGGATGATATGATGGTGAAGTCTCCCACCAAAGAAGAGCATCCAATTACTCTTCATAAATTCCTCATACAAGTTAAGAAGTACGAGCTCAGAATAAATTCAAATAAGTGCACATTTGAGGTAATGTTTGATAAGCTGTTGGGTCATGTAGTCAATCAGAGGGGTATTGAAGTGGGTTCTGACAAGGTAAAGTCAATCCATGAGATGCATATTCCTATAACTAAGATCAAAGTTAGGGGATTCCTGGGATAACTCTAGTACATTATCAAATTCATTGCCAACCTCACTACTATGTATAAGCAGATCTTCAAGCTTTTGAGGAAGAACTAGCCTTTGATTTGGAATGAGAATTACCAATTTGCATACAAGATAGTGAAGTATTACCTCTCTAACCAACCAATTTTGTAGCCTCAACTAGAGAAATCATTATTACTCTATTTAGCCTTAAAGGAGGAGTTAGTGGGTGTGATGATTGCTCAAGAGAATGAAGCTGACATTGAGCATGTTGTATACTAACTGAGTAAGAAACTATTACCAATAGAGTGAAAGTACAAAATTATGGAGAAGTTATGTATATGTTGACCCTGACTTTTCACACTCATGCAATTTTGGGTTTCTGTTGATTCGGCTCGGTTTTGGTCCTTGATATCGACCTCGACTATGCACATAGGCTTTTGTGTCTTCCTCTGTGTATTCTGGTGCACAGAACACCTCAAAACTGGTGGGGCCCACCATGGCGCCTGACGGGACCCGCCACTTATTCTGAGTATTCTATACATACAGAGCACACTTCACTGTCGCCTAAGTAAAGCAAACCACTTGAAATGCAAAATATTACATTTTTAGCCCTAGACACTATTCACCATGAATAGTGCACAGGTGGGCCCACCAAGCAATAGCGGGGCCGCTGCCCCTGATAACCTATTCTATGTATTTTGTACTTACAGAATACATTCTCCAGTTGCCTTGCATAAGGCACAGCGCTTAGCATCGTAAATGCCATCTTCTGGGCTCACTACGCTGTGGGGCCCATTTAGGGCATTAGTGGAGCCCGCAGCCTCTATCAAGCCTATTATGTGCATTCTGTACTTACAGAATACATTTCATGCCTGCCTACGCTTGGTAGGATACACAGAATGCAAAGTATTGCATTATGAACCTAGGTCACTATTCATAATGAATAGTACATAGGCGGGGCCCGCTTCCCCCCATTGGCCTATTCTGTGTATCTGTACTTACAAAATGCATTCTGTGGCTGCCTTATGCGAGGCACGCCCCATGGTATACCGAATGCCATATTTCTGGACTCGTCGCATTGTGGGGTTCACCAAACACTAGTGGGGCCCACTTCCCACTATAGTTCACTTTGATGCATTCTGTACGTACAAAACACATCATACCTGCTGCCTTACTGGAGGCAAACCGCTTGGCATGCTATTGGCCACCTTTTATGCCCTTTTATACTGTGGGACCCACCAGGGCACTATTCATTATGAATAGTGCACAGGTGGGCCCACCACTCGACTTGGCCTATTTCGAGTGTTCTATGCATATAAAACACATTTTCGCTAATGCCTACGCGAGACACGACCTTCTAGCATGCCGAATGCCATTTTGGGCCGAAATAGGGTCGGTGTTCAAGGTCGAATTTAAGAAAACTTATAACTGCAAAGTTTCTTGGAATGTCGATTGCACTTCAGTTGACATATGGCACACATCCGATTTTGCCCGTACGAGCCGACACATGTAAGGTAAAAGTGCAATGTGCAGTGCATATCGCCCTATGTGCACCGCACGTTGCATAGTAAAGACGTTTGGTCGGGAGCCTTCTCGGGACCGAATTTGGAAAAACTTTGTTCTACACATTGCCTATGTGCTGCGCATATCATGTGATGTGCATCGCACATCACCTTTTGACCCATCGCATGGGGCCCATTGTCACGCATCATCTCACATGCCACGCATTTGGTATGTCATACATATAACATGTCATGCACATGCCATGTATTACATCATCACACATATCATGCATATGTTATGTTATACATCATGCACATGCCATGTATTACATCATCACACATATCATGCATATGTTATGTTATACATCATTCACATGCCATGCATATGGTATGCCATTTATTATGTCATGACATGCATATGCCATGTCATGCATCACTTCATATATCATGCATATAATATGTCATCCATCCCACGTACTATACATACGCATTGCATATGCTATACACCCAATGCTAAAATAAATCAAAAATGTTAAACGCATAATGCCATATGCTATTTGCCATAATATGTGCTTACATATTAGGTTACCATATCATGCAATTGATATGTCATTCATACTCACATGACATGCATATGCCATGTTACTTTTATCGCTATATCACATGACATCCATATGTTATGCCATCTAAATGCCATATAGCTTTATATGTCATTTTACGTGTAACCTTGGAAACGCCAATTCACATAACGTGCTATGTGCTTACATTTACGCTCGCATGCTTGCCTGCTTAGGACAATTAATTCCAACTATAATGGTAAAATTGATTTTGGAAACTCATAGAATAGATCTCTACCACTCGAACCCAATCTCTGAAGGGTTTAACTAGCACTCATGCTATGGGTTGGTTGGACCAATCTGGAACCATCCGGTGGCGACTCCCTTACGACTCTTTTGAGTCCGTATCATTCCCTAAGGGAACCCCTTAGGAAGACTGCACTTTCACTCCAAGTGCAGTCCCCGGTCTGTGACTTTGGCAAGCCTTGCTCTAGGCCTTGGCAGAAACCGGCGCCCACAGTGGCGACTCTACTGGGGATATCACGGCCAAAGAGTGGTGGCATCTAAGAGTTTCTATATCAATTTTCCCATCATAGTTGGATTAATTGTATGCATCACAACACCAATCCATGTCTGCATACACCACCCTGGTCCCGTGTTAAATCAGTGATTATGAGTGAGTGAGTACCTTGGACTCCATTCGACTCCTTGGGAAAGCACATTTGCCTTCACCACTCGCTGCACTGTACTGATAACCATCGATGATTCTTGACAGATAGATGCGAGGTATAGTCCTATATCGATGATTCCATTTGGTTTGATAGGTTATGGACAACGTTGCGGGAGACCTTAGCCAGTTCTCAAAATCGGACTAAAGCCCATGTAGTAAGCCTAGCAACATTCCTAACTAGGATCCTTATTACATGCTATATGGATCTTTGCCTTATCATGTGAGTGGATTTACATAGACCCAGCCTATTTTCCTCCCACATATTGCTCTGCTAAGAGTCGAAATCCTTTCATGATTCCGTATAGTTGCACAACCTCAAGCTTATTCCACGGGCGTGCTTTTATCATAACAATATGATCATGTCTGTATTGCTCTGCTAAGAGTTGGAATCCTTTCATGATTCCATATGGTTGCACAACCTCATGCCAATTCCATCAGCATTCACTTATCATTGCAATATGGTTGAAATGCTGTCGGGTTTTCACTATAATCCCCCATATGATCGGGCAACGATCAAATTCTCTTGTTTGCCTTATTTAAGAGAATCGCACATCAAGTTCCCAGTGTAACTTTGGGTTAGTATCCCTACCTAGGACAAGAGAACTTGAATTTACCAATTCTCGTGGAGGTATAAGGTTGGAAGGGAGCGCTGTTGTATGCTACGTGTTCGCTAACCCTTTCGTGTTTTCTGCCAACCACGCATACATGCATAGTCATGAAATTCTCTAATAAATTTTGCTTTTGCAGCCATAACGCTGGATGTTCCTAGCATAGGACACACATACATCCTACATGATATACCGTATGCATACATGCATACGCATGCTAACTCGCTTTGTTGCAGCCATGACATTGCATATTTCCTAGCATGGGTCATGTATACATCCTACGTGTCGCATCACGTGCATCATATGCAACTGCATATGCATACTCATGCATCCATGCTAACCTTTTTTTGCCATGTACAGAACCATGTCAGCCTCTCAGAATGCCAGAAATGTCACCTCCTCATCTGGTCCTATTGCCTCAACACTGGATGAGGCCACACTTGCTACGGTTCAGAAACTTATCGACCAGTTTATGGCCAAGCTTTTGAATGACGACTTCAAGACCCTCCTATAACAGCAGATCCGGGAGGCTCTTAGTCCTGCTGAATTCATTACCCCGCCAGCTTCGATCAAGGAAAAGGGGAAGATTTTCAACCTGTATGACATTGAGACTGATGATGACGTCTCGCTCTATATGCATAATGTTCAAAAAACTGAGACCACTGTCTTAGAGCAGAAGATTGAACAGCTGCAGACCATCATGAAGACCAAGGGCATGGAAACTGACCTGGATTTTGATAAGTTCTCTGTCCGTACTATTAAGGGGCTGCCTGCCAAGTTCAAGCTCCCTGATGTTCTCAAATACAATGGAGTTGGGGACCTGAAGAACCATCTGAAGACCTACACCATGCTGATGAGTACTACTGACCTGTCAGATGATCAGATTGTTTGGCTTTTCTTCATATCACTGGAAGGACCAGTGCTAGCCTGGTATCACAGCCTCAATAAGGCAACCACGGCCGAGTGGAAGCCTCTTTGTACTACTTTCTGTAAACAGTACGGGTTCAAGGCTTGATTTTATGTAACCCTAATGGACTTGGAAATGGTTAAAAAAAAAGCCAATGAGTCTTTTATGGATTATTTTAGTCGTTGGATGGACAAAGCTGCATTAGTCCGACAGAAACCATCTGAATCGGATATGATCAACAAGCTTATCATGGGGTCACTATCACTTTACTAGGATAGGCTGAAGTATCAAACATTCCACACTTTTGAGGACATCTACTCAGTGGGATAATGCATTGAGCAAACCGAGGGTAAGAAAAAGGAGCTTTCCTTCCCAAAACCCAAAATCGCAACCTACACGCAAACACAACCAAAGCCTCACTATGCCAATGCCCTACAAATACCAAAACCACAGTACATCAATGCTATGCAAACACCAAACCCCATACTACGGAACATTACGTCATCTCGAAAATTCTCAGATCTTGGAATGCCACTTTCCAAGGTTTTTGGCCGTCTTCTTAAAGCCAAACTCATTAAACCCCTGGAGCCAAACTTCAAAACACCACCTCCGGCCATAGTAGACATCAAAACCTACTGTTATTACCATGAACATCATGGCCACAACACCGATGACTGCCGCTCCCTCAGACTTGTCATTCAAAATCTCATCGACTCTGGTGAGATTGAGGACCCTAAGAAATCCAAACCATCTACCAAGATGAACCTATTACCAAACTACCATAAGGCCAACCACACCTACATGATCCAATCAGGATTGCCAGAATCCCTGATCCTAAGCTCCTTTTCTCCTCTTAGAAGCAAGGGGAATACACAGTTACCTGCTATCACCTTTCGCCTCGGTGGGGGATTTGACATTGGTGCCATCGACATATGGTACGATAGCTCTGAGGATGAGTCTATAGATACTCAGGGTTCCACTGAGTCTGAATCATCACAGGATCAAGCTTCCAATAAGGGTAAGTCTGTTGAGACCCCTAAAGCATCTAAGTAGGTACCAAAGCAGCCCAAATAGTAGAAAGGGCTAGGGGCCAACAAGATGTCCTCTCGGGTTCAAAACATGACCCGCAGTGGCAAGGTATTTACTCCTCCCGACCTTGGGAAGAAACCTGAAGCTCCCAAGAAGCTGACCAAGGCTAGGCCCGCTAGGGATCAAGCTAGTCCAAGAAATGTTCTAGCTCCACTGCCAGCTGATTAGGTTACTTAGCCTGATAATGTTGTGGTCAAACAGCTAAAGAAGACCCAAGCAAACATCAGTATCTGGGATTTGGTGCTATCCTCCCAACAGCATCGATGAGCCGTCGTTGAGGCACTCTCAAGCATGAGGATCTCTCCCTCTGCTTCCACCTTCAGCATGAAGAGTCAGCTGGTCAACCGGGAGCTACCATCCAGCATGATCACCTTCTCAAATGCAGATCTACCGGCTGAGGGAATCTGCCACAACATGGCACTGTTCATCAGGGTAAACAGCATGAACTTCACAACTCCTTATGTCATGGTGGATAATGGTTCTAGCATCAACGTCTGCCCACTCAAAGTGCTTCCCAAGCTCGGGATTTAGGTTTCAGACCTCAAACCCTGTAAGACCATTATCAGGGCTTATGACGAGTCTAAACGGCAGGTCACTGGCACCTTCACTGCCACCGTCACTGTTGGGCCAATCAAGTCAGTGGTGGAGTTTACAGTTCTGGACATCCTGGTGTCATTCATGGTTCCATCCGCTAGGAGGTGTACCATCCACCTTGTACCAGAAGATTAAGTTCCCACACAATGAGGGTGTGGTTACTATTGCTGTTGATGACGAGGTTGCTCTAGCGTGCATCAGAGAGGATGTCCCTCTTATGACTGGTTTCCAGATCGCTGCTATCAGAGAACCAGAATCCTACTCGTACCAACCGAGTCCCATTGTGGAGAGGATGATGCAACTGATGGACTATGTACCTGGTAGGGGTTTGGGCCTGTATCAGCAAGGCCCGGTTGAATTTGATATTCCTACAGCCATGTGGGAAGAGAGGTACTACATTAGATTTGACCCCTACACCTCAGACAAGCCAGACGAGTGCAAGATGGTCCTCTTCATCCAAGGAGAGACTCAACACGATCATGCTCCCGAGTTGTCTAACTCGGAGGACTTCTATGAGCAACAGTTCACTATCTTTGGTGATGTTTATGACCTGTCAGCCCTGACAGCACCTGGAAAGACTACTGCTACTGTCACTATCAATCCTAATGATGCTTTCCAGATCTTCAGTGATGTTGCTAATCTCACCACTGGCCGCCTGGAGCCAGAACGTACTACAGTCGCTGCACTGGGGTCCAAGCTGCAGAACTTGGACATTGAAGACCTGCTGCTGCCAAAGGTCTACGAGGACATCGTCACGCTGGTGGAGAGCACCTTCAAAGAGCTTGTATATGAGGATGTTGATGTCCCTATTTCTATACTTTTTAATGATGATATAATCCCATCTAAATATGAAGTAATAAAGAGCAACTTTGCTTATGTTTGTGATGTGTATTCTAATGGCATTGTGCATGAACATGAGCATTAGATGAGCATTTTTGACATTAACACATCATGCATCAAAAATGTTAACATTAACACAGATGATAAGCCATGTCTTCTCTAGATTGCATCAGACTTGACCTCTGAAGAGAGAACAGAAATAATCAGCACACTGAAAAAGCATATAAAAGCCTTTGCTCTAGGCTATGAAGACATGCCGGGTGTCGATAAATCCATCGTAGAACACAGAATTCCTACCAAGCTAGGGTTCAAACCAGTCAAACAGAAGCTACGGTGCCTCCGACCGGAGTGGGCATAGAAGGTCAAGGAAGATATCCAAAAGCAGTTGGATGCTAAATTTCTTAAAGCAGTTGACTATCCATAATGGTTGGCCAATGTGGTGCCAGTTCCCAAGAAAGAGAGCAGGGTCAGAGTCTACGTAGACTACAGGGATCTGAACAAAGCATGTCCAAAGGATGACTTTCCTTTGCCTCACATCAACGTGTTGGTCGATAGTGCAGCCGCTAGCGCTATGTATTCCTTTGCTGATGGATTCTCTAGGTACAACCAAATCATGATGGCAGTTACAAACAAGGTGAAAATAGCTTTCATCATAGAATGGGGGACTTATTGTTACAAAGTCATGCCCTTTGGCTTGAAGAACACAGGTGCTACCTACCAGAGAGCTGCAACAACCCTGTTACATGATTTGATCCATAAGGAAGTCGAGGTCTATGTGGATGACATGATGGTGAAGTCTCCCACCAGAGCAGAACATACAATCGCTCTTGACAGATTCCTCACATGCGTTGAGAGGTATGGACTCAGGCTGAACCCGAAGAAATGCACATTTGGGGTGACATCCGGTAAGCTGTTGGGTCACATAGTTAGTTAGAGGGGTATTGAAGTGGATCCTGACAAAGCAAAGTCGATCATTGAGATGCCTATTCCCAAAACTGAGACAGAAGTTAGGGGATTCCTGGGACAGCTCCAGTACATCAGTAGATTCATTGCCAAACTCACTACCATGTGTGAGCCAATCTTTAAACTTTTGAGGAAGAACCAGCCTATGGTTTGGGATGAGAACTGCCTATTTACATTTGAGAGGGTAAAGCATTACCTCTCTAACCCGCCGATTCTGTAACCACCTCGGCCAGGAAAACCATTACTACTCTATCTAGCCTTAGAAGAGGAGTTAGTGGGTGCTATGATGGCTTAGGAGAATGATGTCAGAGTCAAGCATGCTGTCTACTACTTGAGTAAGAAGTTTTTGCCAACCAAATGCAAGTACAACACTATTGAGAAGCTATGCATGGCTATAGTCTGGGTTACTAAGAAACTCAGGCATTACTTCCAGTTATACCAAATACAGGCAATCTCCAAGGTTGATCCTATGAAGTACTTGTATACAGCTCCTTCGCTAGTAGGAAAACTCTCCAGGGGGCTGATCCTGTTGTCAGAGTTTGATGTGCAGTACGTCACTACTAAGGTGATCAAAGGCAGAGCAATTGTCGAGTTCTTAGCATCTAGGCCGATGGATGACTCTGAGACTTTTGAACTGGACTTCCCAGATGAGTACTTGGGGGTAGTTGATATCCAAAAATGGCAGTTGTACTTTGATGGCGCAGTTTACAAAAGGGGTGCAGGTGTAGGAGTTGTGCTAATCACTCCTGAGGGTGAACTAATAATGCTTTCAAAGTGGTTGAGCTTCTCAGTCACCAACAATATGGCTGAGTATGAAGCATGTCTTTTCGGGCTAGAAGCACTACTAATGGTTGGTGCCCCAGATGTATAAGTATTTGGTGATTCGATGATGGTCATTCACCAATCCACGGTTGAGTGGGAAGTCAAAGAGGAAAGGCTCAAGCCTTATGCTGAATACATGAAGCTCATGGTCTGTAATTTCAGCTCTTGCCAATTTATTCACATGTCGTATGAAGAAAATCAAATGGCCAACGCCTTCGCCATATTGGCTTCAGTCTGTGAGCAACCACAGAGCCAAACTAGACCTATGTTCATTGAGCAGTCGAGGGTTCCTTGCTATTTTGAAGAATGGGTTATGGTGCTAGACCAGTAAGATGAGACCCCATGGTATGCAGATATCATGAATTTTCTGAAGACTGGTGCTTATCCAGAGGAAGCTAATAGAACGAATAAGCTACGCCAAGGATATTTCTGGCTCATTATGGAAACAAACTGCATACAGTTTGTACGGAGATGCCATGAATGCCAGATTCATAGAGACTTGAGTCACCTACCACCAGTCGAATTACAGAATTTGACAATGCCTTGGCCATTCTCAGCTTGGGGAATTGACATCATGGGTGAGATTCATCCTAACGCATCTAATGGACACCGATACATACTGGTAGTTGTGGACTACTTCTCTAAATGGGTGGAGGCAGAATCCTACAGTAAACTGGGGGCAAGACAGGTTGCTAAGATTATAGAGAAGAATCTTATATGTCGATATGGAGTGCCGCATCACTTGGTGTTAGACAACAGAGTGCAATTCCAGGCTCAAGTTACAGACTTGTTGGAAAAATATGGGATTGAGCACCATCGATCCTCTCCGTATCGCCCTCAAGCTAATGGGGCGGTCAAAGCGGCTAATAAGACAATCAAGCAGATCTTAGCTAAGATAGTATGGACTTACAAGGACTAGCACGAGCAGCTATCATTTACCTTATGGGGTTACAGAACCACTATAAGGAGTCCTACGGGTGCTACTCCCTACTCTCTAGTTTACGGGACAGAAGCCGTATTGCCAATTGAAGTGGAGCTGAAATCACTTCGGGTCATTCTGGAATTTCAGTTACCATAAGCTGAGTGGAAAAGGGCCAGGTACGAGCAACTGGTTACTATTGATGAGAAACGGCTGAAGTCGATTGCAAAGTTATAACTTGCCCGTATGATTGTACTTTAGTTGACATATGGTACGCATATGATTTTGCCCATACGAGCCGGCGCACGTTGGGTAAAAGTGCAATGTGCGGTGCACATTGTCTTATGTGCACCTCACGTTGCATAGTAAAGACATTTGGTCAGGAGCCTTCTCAAGACCAAATTTGGAAAAACTTTGTTCTACAAAGTTGTTCCTCACATTGAATAATGCTTATAGGCTCGGGGCACACATCCCGAAGCAACCACAGTGGGCCTCATGCGATGGGTCAAAAGGTGATGTGCGGTGCACATCACATGATATGCGCAGCACATAGGCAATGTGTGGCACACATCACATGATGTGTGGCGCACATTGTCTTTGGAAATTTTCAAATTCGGGCAAAAATTACAAAATTGCCATGCCCAAAAATTGCTCTATAAATATAGAGCTTGGGGTTTTGCCAAAGGACCCCGAATTTGCTCCAGAAGCAAGGCAAAACTCTGGTAAAATACTCTCACAATTAAATAAACACTTAATTAATTAAATCCTTAGGTTTTAGTGACTTAATTGGCTTAGTTAGGCTCTCTAAGCACGGAAGGAAGCAAGATCAAGAAGAAAATCCGGCCGGAATCAGGTAAATTTCCCTCTTTTCTTCAATTTTCTTGTTTCTATTACTATTTGCCGAGGGATGTGCTGCGCACATCACCTCATGTGCACCACACATAGCTTATGTGTGGCACACATGAGGTCATGTGCTGCACACATTCGCCCTTGATTTTAAAGAAAATGCTATTTTTCTCTCATTTTTACTCGGTTTTTCGCCCAATCTGGCTATTTCAGTGATTTTTAAGGCCTTCTCATGCCTTAAATGTCCTGGATCTGCTAAATACTTGCTGGATCTAAGATAATTTTAACTTTAAAATTATTTTTCTTAATTTGGATGCAAATCAATGAAGCAAAAACCCATTTTCGGGTCCGATCTAGGGTTTCTATTGAAGAATATTAAGTTTTTCCTCTGTTTTCTCTGCCATGTGCGCCATACATATGCCCATGTGTGCCACACACAGCCTATGTGTGGCGCACATTAGCCTATGTGCAATGCACATAGGTCTCGATTTTCATAGAAAAACCCAATTTTCACCCCAACCACTTTCTGATCTGATTTTTCCAGCAACTCCAGAGGTTTTTCCATGCCATTGGGGTTCTGGATCTATCAAATCGGTTTCCATCGCCTGATGTGCGGTGCACTTCCCTCGCGTTTTTCCAGAAAAACTGTATTTTGGACCATATTTTGCTATATTTTTTACGTATCCAGTGGTATTTGATGCTTTACATTGGCTCAAATATTCTGAAAAAGTCATAAAATAATTACATTTAATTAATTTTGGCCTCAAAATTAATTTTTACGATAACATGCAATTTTTACTCGTATAAAATATGATTTTTTGAAAGGATTGGATTTTAATTGGTTGAGGGGCTATCTACAAAATATTCCAAGTGATGTTAGTACTCCCAATTAATTTTTCCATGATCAAACAAAATAATTTTGCTTAAAATTATTTTTATTAAAATGAATTTTCACGATCCAGCTTGTGTTTATTATTTCAATTATTGCCTAATAATTGCTGGATTTTGACTCTCGGTTTGTACTTTTAAATGGTATTGGACTAGTCAATTAAACCTGAAATTCATTTGCCATTAATGAATTTTATTTGTTTATTTTGCATATTAATCCATCCACATTTTTGGATCGTGCAAAACTGTAAGAAATAGTGTCCGGGAAGGAGGGGATGTTACTTAATGTCCCAAAATATGTATGCGAGGATATTTATGTAATAGGGTAGATTATTATTGGCTTGTAATAATTAATTCCCCATAATATCCCCTAATTTCGTCGATCCCTTTCACCGGACGTTATTATTTTTATTCGTATATTTGCCTAAATATACTATGTCATCATATCACATGCCATGTCATATGACATATGCACACACTACTATGCATACCATGCATATACCGTATGCCATAACATACTATATTTCATATGCACATATGTATAAATACACCAATATACCAAATACGCTAATACTCAATCCAAGACACTCAATCATCCAATACGCGTTTATCATACATATATATGCCATGCCATGTCATATACTATGCCATGAGGTATGTCATAACACATGTCATACAGTATGCCATACATATACTATGTTGAATACACATTCATATACGCACCACTATGCCATGTCATACATATTCCATGCCATTCATCATCTCACATGCCATGCATACGGTATGTCATTCATTTCACATGCTATGCATATAGTATGTCATTCATTTAACATGCCATGCATATGGTATGTCATACATTATACCGTGTCATGCATATGATACATCATTTCACATACCATGCCACATGATACAAACACATTCTACTATACATGCCATGCATATGCCATGTCACGCATCATCTCACATGCCACACATTTGGTATGTCATACATATAACATGTCATGCACATGCCATGTATTACATCATCACACATATCATGCATATGTTATGTTATACATCATTCACATGCCATGCATATGGTATGCCATTTATTATGTCATGACATGCATACACCATGTCATGCATCACTTCATATATCATGCATATAATATGTCATCCATCCCACATACTATACATACGCATTGCATATGCTATACACCTAACACTAAAATAAATCAAAAACGTTAAACGCATAATGCCATACGCTATTTGCTATAATATGTGCTTACATATTAGGTTGCCATATCATGCATATGATATGTCATTCATACTTACATGACATGCATATGCCATGTTACTTTTATTGCTATATTACATGACATACATATGCCATGCCATCTAAATGCCATATAGCTTTATATGTCATTTTACGTGCAACCTTGTAAACGCCAATTCACATAACGCGCTGTGTGCTTACATTTACGCTCGCATGCTTGCCTGCTTAGGACAATTAATTCCAACTATAATGGTAAAATCGATTTTGGAAACTCATAGAATAGATCTCCACCACCCGAACCCAATCTCTAAAGGGTTTAACTAGCACTCATGCTATGAGTTGGTTGGAACAATCCGGAACCATCCGGTGGTGACTCCCTTACGACTCTTTCGAGTCCGTATCATTCCCTAAGGGAACCCCATTAGGAAGACTACACTTTCACTCTAAGTGCAGTCCTCGGTCTGTGACTTTCGCAAGCCTTGCTCTGGGCCTCGGCAGAAACCGGCGCTTATAGTATAGTTATGGTCTATATCATTAAGAAACTCAAATATTAATTCTAATCATATCAAGTTTAGGTGATCTCTAAGGTCAACTCAATAGAGTATTTATATGAAGCTCCTTTGTTGGTGAGGAAGCTTTCTAGATGGTTAATCCTATTATTAGAGTTTGATGTGCAATACATCACTAAGAAGATGATCAAAGGTATAGCGATAGCTAAATTCTTAGCATCTAAGCCAATGGATGATTCTAAGACTTTTGAACTAGACTTCTCAGATGAGCACTTGGGGGCAATGGATGTCCAGAAATGATAATTGTACTTTGATGATATGACCAATAAAAGAGGAGTAAGTATAAAAGTTATGTTGGCTACTCTTGAAGGTGTGCTAATCATGCTTTCAAAGTGGCTGAGCTTCCTAATCACTAACAAAATGGCTAAGTATGAAGCATGTTTATTTAAGCTAGAGGTTTTATTCATGATCGATGTCTAAGATATTGAGGTATTTGATGATTTTATGCATGTCATTCACTGGTCCATGGTTGAGTCGGATATTAAAGAAGAGAGGCTCAAGCCTATACTGAGTATATGAAATGCATGGTTTGTAATTTTAGTTCCTATAAGTTCATTCATACCCTACAAGATGAGAATTAGATGGCCATTGCTTTGGCCATACTAGCTTCAGTATGCAAATGACCATAGAGTCAAATACAACCTATGATCATTGAGCAGTCAAGATTCCCCTACTATAAGCAAGAATAGGTTATGGTGCTAGACCAGCAAGATAAAACCCCATGATATGCCAATATTATGAACTTTCTAAGAATCAATGCTTACTTGATAGAAGCCAATAAGACTCATAAGATAGTTTTATGGAGGCTAGTAGCTAATTTTACCTGGCATTAAGGTGTTCTTTATAAAAGAATAATTGATGGTCTACAACTTCAGTGCATATCAAGGAATAAGATCAAAATAGTCATGTAGATAATACATGCTAATGCCTGTGGATCCTACATGAATGGGTTCTCTCTTTATAGAAATATCTTGTATCAAGGTATGAGATAAATTGCATACAGTTTATACAATGATTCCATGAATGTTAGATTCATAAAGATCTGAGTCACATCCTACCAGTTGAATTGCAAAAATCAATATCATGGCCTTTCTCAGCTTTAGGAATTAGCATCATGGGTGAGATTCATCATAATGCTTTTAATGGGGATTAGTACATATTAGTGGCTATTGATTACTCCTCTAAATGGGCGGAAGCAGAATCTTATAGTAGACTGTAGGTAAAATAGTTTACCAATTACATAGAGAAGAATCTCATATGTTGATATAGGGTGTTGCATCACTTGATGTCAGATAATGGAGTACAATTCCAAGGTTAAGTGTTTGATTTGCTAGAAAGATACAAGATCAAGAATCACCAATCTTCTCCATATCACCCTTAAGCTAATGGGGTAGTTGAAGTGACCAATAAGATAATCAAGAAGATCCTGGCTAAGATAGTTTAGACTTACCGAGATTAGTATGTGTAGTTGTTATTTACTCTGTAAGGTTACAAAACCATTGTAAGGAGTCATATGGATGTTACTCCCTATTCCTTAGTTTATAGAACAAAAGTTGTGTTGCCAGTTGAAGTGGAGGTGAAGTCACTTTGGATTATTTTGGAAGTTTAGTTGCTAGAAACTAAGTAGAAGAGGGCTAGATATGAGAAGCTTATTGCTATTGATAAGAAGCGACTGGGGGCTTTGTATCATCTATAGCTTTACAAAAAATACATATCAAATGCATTTAGCAAGAAGGTCAAGTTTGTTAGATTGGTTATTCGTAACCCACATGAAAAATGTAGACCTAACCATGAGGGTCTATTCCTAGTTAAGAAGATCCCATCCAAAGATGTTATCCGCATTTTAGATCTAAAAAGTAATGAGTTTTTTGAACCTATCACCATTGATCAATTAAAGAGATACTTTATCTAGAGCAAAGGGTAAAAAGAAATCATACAAATGAAAAGAAAAGTTTGATGAGCTAAATACCTATGCTTAGATGAAAATGCATGCTTAGTGAGTGAAAAATATGCTTAGATGGCTCATGAAATGTTAAGGCTGTTAAAAGTAAAAGGAGAGCATTAAAATAGTTGATCAAAAAATCTCACAAGAAATTGATTGGCAATAAGAGTTAAGCCTAATGCATATTGGAGCTTCTATATTGGTTTTAATATTTTCATGGAAATGTTTTAATCTCATTAATATAAATGGAATGCATGTTCATAAACTTAGCCATAAGTAATACTATTTTTAAACATAAAGCATGTCTTTCTTTATTACATATAATTTTATTGCCTAACAATCTTTGCAGTATAAAATCCTAAGTATGGTGCGACACCTATAGTTTATACTCATTATTTGGAGTAAATCCTGCTCCAGGGATCTCTCCATGTGCTTCAAGAAGTAGGATAACAATTTTCCTCCCTCAAACTCTGATAACAATTGAGAGATAGTTTATTTATGATTGTACTAACGATAGGCTCTGGCAAGATAGTAGTGGGTACAAACTTTAAATTCTAGTATTGAAATACAGTATACTTGACTTCACTCTCGGTGTTGGCCCCCATCCACTCAGCCTAATCATCAAAGGTCAATATCTTCACCTTATTAAAGGCATAGCTTCTCCTCATATAGCTCTTTATGGATCATCTGTCGGTGGTGCTAGGATCCCCAACTTCTCCAAAAGCCAAATCTTAAAAAAATAAAAATAAAAATAAAAGTTTCTTAGGTTAAAAACCTTTCAAAAAGTTGCTCAAGCAAAAATTAGAGTGATCCGCTACCCTCAAAACCCAAAGGGCAGTTTAGGTAAAAGTTATGATCTAAACAAAATCAAATAACCTGATGAGCTAAAAACCTTATGAGATGTGACTCATGCAAAAATTATGGTGAAAATACAGCTTTTCTAAGTTAAGAACTAGCAAATACAACTTAGAATTCATACCTGTAGTCGTAGTATAGTTGATGGAGAAAGCAGAGTAGTAGAGATCATGGGTCATTGGATCCTAAAATTGCACCATAACATGTAAGAAAGTAGAGTTGATGAAGATTTATTGACATATCTTCAACTATTAGAGTTCAAACTCACTTAGTTGGTGTTATTCAGTGTTAACCCTATTAACGAGAGATAGTACAGAAGTTAAATAGTGATTGTTGGATCATTCTTTATTACTGTGAAGAAGAGAAAACATGTTATGTTTTGATAGTGGAACAAAATACAAGGGAATATTCTTGCATAAGGATAAATAAAAGTATACATTCAAGGTTTCACTATCAAATCCAAAAGATACAAAGTTTGAGTAGTCGACAGTATCCAAAATTGTACACCATAGTCCAAGTGTAATAAGCTTGAAGCCATGCAAGGATGCATAATTCTACTTATTTTTCTAGTGTAGAAATTAAGAAATATTGCATAATGCTATGAAGGCAGATGTCATATCACTACTCATCATCATCACTAGTATGATCTTCCTCTAAGCTAGGGCTAGGAGAATTAACTTTAATATTGTAATGCACTAGACACTCAGTCAGTTGTGTAATATCTGTTGTTAATTATCGAGTCAGCCTGGCATAGACATCATATGACTAATACATGCCATAATAACGACCCTACATTACATGGTTATATAAGCATGTAAGACAAACATACATACATAAGCATTCTATATACCACTTGTTATAGGTACTTACATGTAGCTCCAACATCTCTTCATTGTGATGCTAGCATAGCCCAGTTAGTAGTTGAGAGATGTTTACCATAGCATCCCAAGGCACTTGTATAGGTCATTAATAATTATACTCAAAATCAATAAAATCAAAAGCATGCCAATGCACAAAAAAGCTACTTACATGGGTGGTTTACGGAGGAACGAATGTAACTTCCTCTCTCTTTAACGTATGGAATATCAACTCGTAAGGATGCCCATCTATATCATATGACTGCAGGTAGGGATTCCATGGCCATAGAAGTTATCCCTCGATAAAACCCTATAGATATTTGAACCTAAGAGGCACCTCAAGGCTCATAGCCTCAATCTCCATTGCAGCTGTCACACCTTATCCTCTTATGAGGCATGACATGCTCTCGTAATATGCTTAACAGATTCCACTCCGACACCGAAATCCACTTAACACATTACAAGGGATGTTAAAAATTGATTTTCAACCTCTTCTATAAGTTAAAAGTATTAAAAAGTAATATTAAAATTGTTAATTAAATGCAGCGATATAAAAACTTTTATTCATATTTTTGATCGTGAAAATGAGGGAATTTAAAAATTTTATTGTCATTCAAATATAAGCTTTCACAAAGAAATTTCATAAAATTCAATAAAAGTTTCACAAAATAAAATACTCTATAAGTGATGACGTATTTAAAATCCGGTCATATGATTTTTCATCAACTTAAATAACAACATATATATAAAACCAAAACACTAAATAGTTATATAAATAGAATTCGATGTCTCTGGGTATTAACTTAGTAGTATACTTACATTTTACTTAATATAAATATACATAATATGATAGATACCTAAGAGATCCCCTTTAATAGCCTTGGCTTGCTAGGTGCAAGTCTTGACTAGGCATAGTTTCTAACTCTTCTCTGACCTGTGTTCAATAAAACGAACGTTGAGTATGACCTCAATGGTGCATAATAAACAAAAATAAAGTAAGAATATATAATGAATACTATTAAAATAAGATTAAATCCCTTTCTTATAGAATAAAATAGAGATACTATAGAATAAATAGAATATATAATGAATACTATTAAAATAAGATTAAATCCCTTTCTTATAGAATAAATAGAGATATAATAATAAAACAACATTTTCGAGAAATAAAGTGATCACGTGTCATAATAGAAACAATATCATCATATAAATAAATCCAATAATGTATGAATCAAATAAAATATTATATAAAAAATGTAAATCAAACATTTAATCTCAATTATAATTAAATCATCAATATCATCTATCTCATTCTCTATCTTTGTCACAAGTTATAGGAAACTTGTAAACCGGATGGGACATGGGTTTCAATCCCACCCCGAAGATGATTAATCTCATATGTCTGGACCACAAGTTACAGCAATGAATCACTGTAACCCGGATGCGAGACGATCTCAATCCCATCCTTAGGTGATCACATACTAATAAGTGCGCACCTCTCATTGCGGAGGGACCAAATATCTCAACCTCTGACCTAATGAGGAATATCTCATAATAATCTATCTGTCTCTTCATCATCTGTCTGTTATCAGGTATGAAATACAATCTGTTTTCAAAATTCTTATCAAATCATATATCAAATATAATAAAATCATATGGAATAAATTCATAAATAAAATAGCCAAGTAAAACACATTTTTCATAATAAAGAATCCTTAAGCAATAGTAATACTCATTCTGTATTTGATTGTAGAAATCAGATAATTAAACAACCATTTTAGATAAAATCATTGCAAAGTAAACATATAATATGTTTATTGTGCACGTACCTTAATAAGGAATCTCATCCACTTTCTTTCCCTTTTCTACAACACTTTTGTTAACTTCTTCTGCTGTAATTACAGAATAGCAATATAATTATCAAAACAAGCCTAACCACTCTCTTTTTTCAACTTACATACAAATTACAAAATAATTAAAATTCACTTCCCACTTCCATTCATCATACTAAAGTAAATTACTATATTAATCATCTTTAAGCCCCTTTGTTCACCTTATTTGACTACTTATCCAAATTACAGAATTCTAAGAAAATTTCGACAGAGTTTCATCTGTAATTTGGATATCCCAATAATACAACTTCATAATCTACCAAACCATCTACAGAAAACATAATTCCCTTCCTCCAAAACATCATTTCCATGCCTCCAATTCACATTCTAACATAATTCATAGTATATAATACAAAATCTCAAATTAAACACAATATACAACCATTTACTCTTCCGATATCCTATCCACCTAAAATTTTACATATTATTCATCAAATATCATATATTCTCAATCATTAAAATACACTTCCATTATCATACACATTCAAATAAGATAAATACCATAAAAACCTATAATAGCAAAAAATGTCCTTAAATAACATTGGTTTTTCTTGAATTATATTCACTTCTAATACTTCAAATCATCATTGCTCATTCTAATTTACACCTAAACATATTCATTCCTCATCAAACCCTTCACCTATATGCATACCCCTCTTTAACCAAATATACAAGCATACATTTTCATCATTTCACTTCCATTCTTTCATATTTCTTATTATAATAATTAATTTAAACAAAATTCCTTCCATTATTCATCATTTAATTAAACTAAATTACATTTTCCTAAAGAACCCATGCTTGACCTAAACCTTCATTTACCATTAAAATCATTTCATGTCATTTTAATTCAATCCAAAGCTTAATTCATATAAATACATGTTATTCTACCTTATTCTTCCTTAAAATCAACTTAAATCTACCTTAATCAATAAATCCCCAAAAATCCTTAATCTCTCACTTACTTCCACCAAATTATTCTTCAACTCTATGAAAATCTTTAAAAAATTTCATGAAAAATGGTTAAGAAATTATCTTAAAATGATTTTCTCCTTCTTCTTTTCCCCCTCCAAGATTTTGACTTTTCTCTCCTCCCCTCTCTTATTTATTACTTAATTTAATAAATATAATAAATATAAGTCTTTAAGTTGGAAAAAGTACCACTTTAGTCCTTAAATTTATGAGAAATTACACTTTAGCCCTCAAACTTTCAATTTTACTTAACAAGTCCCTCTATAAACTTTAAAACATCTTAAATCAATCCCTCAACTTTAATTATTAGCAATTTAATCTTTAAAATTGGACTTTCTAAGATTACCCTTATAAAATTTCCATATTTCCAACTTTACCCTAAATAATTCCATTAATACCATTTATGTCCTTTTCAATATCTTTAGCTATATTTCAATCTTGAACAACTTCAAATAGATTAATAGAATCCTTAATTTACTCCGAATAAGATTCCATAGCTTAAATCATCTAAAAGAGCTTATGCAATTGAAAATCATGCGTTTCTCAGGGAGGTCACCCATCCTCCACTTTCAAGTACACTTAACTTTAATATTTTTAATTTGTATATTTAACTTAGTTTTTATTCTAAATATTATTCTATCCTATCACACTCATCAACCTAAATACATACTATTCAATTTTCATGTTTGACCCGATTATGCTTATGTAACTTAATATAAGGTTAAGTTTATTATTCTCAAAATTTACATTTATGCCATTAGTTCTTTAGTTATAACTTATACTCTCATCCTACTAACCCCCTTTTTATGGGTGTAACAATAGCCCTAAGTGCAATGCTACATGCTCTCTTAGAGGCACCTCTCCTTTGAGAGCTCCCAACTATAGTAGCTGAGCCATGCAATCCTTTCCTATACCCAAAGGTAATAGGTCAATCTCTAGATCCACCAACTCTAGTACTATGTTCCTTGCAAGTAGATAGCTCCATAGAGACCATTATTCATGCTTGGATAAAGGTTGGATAGTCCATAATATACTCCAATACGTGATCACTTTTAGGACTGCTAGTCAACATAATCATAATCTCTGAATCAGCACTAATACAAGATTACCAGAACATTATTCGACGTGGTTTAGTAAGCTCTACGCGTCTTTTTGGTCCTTGATACCAGTCAATGATATGCTCTCTTAAATAAATGAGTCTAGCTTTTCTTAAAAATTTCATAATTTTTAGAGATAATCTTCCTTAGTGAATCTAATTTTCATGACTTGCAATGCTTAAAAAATCCAAAAAATCGGCAAGAATTCAGCAGATTGATATTCAAAAATTTACATATTGTACATAATCATCTTTGATTGCCTTGCTTCAGCATCAAGCTCCCAATAAAAGAATTGGGTTGTAGCCCTAAACATAAGTACCACACATCAATCAGTATTGATCACCTTGCTTAAGCATCAGACTTCCAGTGTCAATATTATGTTTTAAGTCTCAATATCCCTAATGGAGTATCCTTGATTCCCAATGGATTGTACTTCCTTCCTAATGGAGTTGTAAGCCTCGACATGAGCATTCTATAAACATCAACATGCGCATCATCTAGGTATTATCTCTATCTTTAGGATGAAAATTTGTATTATAACTAGGTCTTATTTTATCAACTTTCACTTATGTTGCTTTAGAATGACCTTAATAAGGGGGCAAATTATTGATCCTGAATTTCATCCACATATATACATTTTTGGATTTTCTTTAATACTGCTTAGTACAAGTCTCCATTTTTTAATCTAAACTGCATACATGTATTAGGGAATGTCATAAGCCATTTGATGATATGGTAAATCTAGTTTTTAGCTCTCACAAGTCCATGAAGTTGGCCTTTTATGTGTGCATGCCATTATAGGTGAGGCTTTCACCGCGACCCAGAGCAAGGCTTATGATAAACGGTACCAGGTGCTCGCTTAGAGTGAAAGTATGATCTTTTAAGGGGCTACCTTGAGGAATGATATAGACCTGATGAAGGTCGTAAGATAGAATCACCATTGAATAGTTCCATATTTGGTTCAACCAACCCTTAGCATGAGTGCTAAGTCAAACCCTTCAAAGATGGGTTCAGATGGTGAAGATCTATTTTCTTAGAGTTTCAAGTTTGATTTTACCATTTTAGATAAGTTAATTATCTTAGGTAGGCAAGCATTCATAAGCATTCATAAGCATACATATGATATAACATGGTAGTAACCATAGTAGATAATAACATGACAAATATGATATGACAATCATAGTAGATGAAACATGGCATCCTAATATGGCAATCATGGCGAATGAAATATGGCATATGCATAGCATGTGAGAAAAGTGACATGGCACAAGCATGATATGTGAAAGAATGACATGACATAGGCATGGTATGTGAAAGATGATATGATATAGGCATGATATGTGAAATGATGACATGACATAAGCATGATATGTGAAATGATGATATGGTATAGGCATGACATGTGAAATAATGATATAGCATAGGCATGACATATGAAAAATGACATGATATAAGCATGATATATGAAATGATATAGCATAACACATAGTATATAATAACTATAAGATAAACATAGTAACATAATAAAGCATAGCAACATGAATAAAATAATAATGGCCTGAAGAAAGAGATTAAGAGAGATATGGGATACACGATGAAAAAAGCTAATCATACATGTAAATGGGGAAATATAATAAAATAATAGCCTATTATATTAGAAAGGATCTTTAATGATACAAAAATCTAAGATTTTAAGCAACATCTCCTCCTCTTGGGAAAACGACCTTGGCAGTACGATCTAAAAATGTATGAACGGGAAATACAAATAAGCAAATAATGTTAGATAACAAAATGAGATGTGGGACATAATTGATCAATCCAATACCATGTAAAAGCATTAATCAAGGTCATAGTCTAATGAATATGATGGAAAAACTCATGAAAATGTAATAATAAACATGAGTCAGATTATGAAAATCATCAAAAATAAAATAATTTTAAGCAAAATCAATTAAGAACATAATTGGAAAATTCTAAGATCATATATAGCATCACTTAGAAATGAATCAATATCCCATTAAGCTCAATCATGTCAAGTGATAAGTAAACTCAATTAAATGACATTTAATTGATACAATCAAATAAATTAATTTAATAGTAAAATCAACACAAAGTGATCATGAAAATGAAATTGGAGGACTCTAATATCATTCAAACATTAATTATTGATGAAATGCACATCCAATTAAAGTCCAATCAAACCAATTGTAATAAAAATCAAATTAAAGAAATATTTTTACTTGAAAATTAATTTTGAAGCTAAAATTAATGAAATAGGAGCAATATTTGAGGAATTCATATCATTAAGATTATTGTGAAACCACTAATGCCACTGAAAACTTTGACTAGCATCAAAAATAAGCGAAAATGAGTGAAAATAATGAAATAGTGAAATTTTGATAGCTATGTAGAATATATAGCATGACATGTGCCATATGTACTAAAATTCAAGGTCACATGCATAACATTTAGGGTAATGTATGCCACACATATTGCATAACATGAAGCAGAAATGAGTGTTTTAGGTGAAAACATGAAAGAAATCATAAACCCAAGCAAATATATGATTGTTACATATCATTCTAGCTATGGGAAAGCTAAGAATGATATTATTATTAGTTTGCTATGTCATTAAGTAGCAGAAGAAATTTCAATTTAAAACAGCAAACCAAGAACAGATCTTTGCATCAAAACACAAGAAAACTTAGTTAGAGATTAGATATGGCATAAGAATAGTAACTCTTACTTTTCAATGCAGTTCTCCTTTGTTCTTGACCTCTATGCTATTTATGGTTGTAGCAAAACCAAAAACCACCAAAATAGGTAGCCTCTAATAGTATCCATACGTAAATGAAGGAATCCAAGCAAGCAACGATTGCTTCTATCACCTTTCCTGTGAACTAGCAAAGAAAAGAAGAAAACTTATGGTATTTTCTTCTTCCTCACAATTGATCTTGTGAAGGCCGAATTCTTTCTTTCCCAGAAGGAGGTGTGTTCGGCCAAAGGAAGAAAATAGAGTGGCTTAACCTAATTTTGAGTCATAACAATATATTTATACTCCAAAAATTAAGTTAAGCTGAAACCCTTTCAGCTTAAGTCAGGCCTGGGCCCATCTGTGACTAATATGGCATGTGACTGTCACTTGCCTTGTCATAGCCCAACCCAACAGCCCAACTTGAACTTTATGAACTTTTAAATATTGAAAATCAAGTCCATAAAGTGTTAGGTTAATTTCTATAAGTATTTTTACAACTTTGCCAAAAGTACAAAATTGCCCTTTTAGCTTGTTTCCTTATTTGTCAGTGTATGACCTTTTGTGTTCCTAATCTGTTGGCAACATGTTAAATCTTATATTTAGCATGTAAATCATGAGCGGTATCTAGTTATACATCATGATTACCCAAATATTAGGAGGTCAACCATTGGTTTGACTTCAACCCTTCCATATCAGACACCGCTACAATAAACT
>CANYBF011857682.1:0-10981 GCA_948192965.1 Dalechampia spathulata | reverse complement strand
TTTAGTTTCTCAATTGAGTTGACTAGATAAGTCAGGTGGTGACTCCACATCATTTTCTCGACGCGATCTATCTAGGTCCTATAGTTACTCAGGGATCTATACTTTCGAGAGCAAGCACCACGGCATTTCACGCCGAACAGCGTGCAGCACTCCCACGTCCGGGATGTGCTACTCTCACACTAATAAGGTACATCATTGTTCATGCTCATGTAATCATAATCATTCTTATGCATCTAAAAGGAAATATGTACATAACCATTCTAGATTTAGGAATGTCATATGTCATTATTGCAATAGAAAGGGGCATACAACTAATAGATGTTTCATTAGGAAAATGCATTGGAATGATGATATAAATGCTTCTAACCCCCAAGGACCCAAATACATTTGGGTACCTAAAAAGAAGTAAATGCATTTGTGTTTAACAGGTATGCTTGAGATCCAAGATTAGTGAAAATAAATGGTATCTCGATAGTGGATGCTCAAGGCATATAACCAGCAATGCAAGCCTCTTCTCCAATCTTGAAGAATATGATGGAGTTAATGTTACCTTTGGAGACAATGCCAAAGGTAAAGTTGTTGGAATTGGTAAGGTTGGTAAGAATTCCAACTTTTTTAATAGCAAAGTTTTATTAGTAGAAGGATTAAAACATAACTTACTTAGCATTAGTCAATTGTGTGATAATGGTTTAAAGTTATTTTTGATCCTAAAGGTTATTTTGTCTATAGGATTAGTGATGATAAGTTAGTCTTTCAAGGAGATAGAATAGAAAATATTTACATGATTGATTTAGATTCTATTCCTAACAAAAATGTGAAGTGTCTTGTCTCTATAAGTGAGGACTCATGGCTTTGGTATAGAAGGCTTGGACATGCTAGCTTCGAAGGCATTGGCGATCTCGAGAAGAATGAATATGTAGTAGGACTTCCAAAGATCAATTTGCAAAGGGCAAGGTGTGTTAAGCTTGCTAAATGGGAAAACAAGTAAAATCCTTATTTAAGGTGAAAAACAAGGTAACTTCTTCTAAGCCCCTTCAATTGTTGCATATGGATTTATTTGGACCAACTAGAGTAGCTAGTTTAGGTGGTATGCATTATGCACTTGTTATTGTTGATGATTACTCAAGGTTTACTTGGATTTCATTCTTAGCTCATAAAGATGATGCATTTAATGCTTTCAAAATGTAATAAAAAGAATGTAAAATGAAAAGGGTAATTACATCTCTTCAATCAAAAGTGATCATGGAAAGGAATTCAAAATGAAAGTTTCAAGTCTTTTTGTGATTTGCATGGTATTCATCACAACTTTTCATCTCCTATAACTCCTCAACAAAATGGGGTAGTTGAAAGGAAAAACTAAACTCTTTGTGACATGACACGTACAATGCTTAATGAGTATCAATTACCATCTTACTTTTAGGCCAAAGTGGTCAATACCGCTTGTTATGTCACAAATCGAGTTTATTTAAGATCTATTTTAAACAAAGCCCCTTATGAGCTATGGAATGGTAGAAAATCAAGAATTTTGTATCTTAGAGTATTCAGATGCAAGTGCTACATTTTAAACACCAAGGATAACCTTGAAAACTTTGATTCAAAAATTGATGAAGGTTTATTTTTAGGATATGGGTGTTCAATAAACATTCTTTGGTTGTAGAGGAATCTATGTATGTTGTTCTTGATGAAACTAACTTCTTTAGTCCAAGAAAGGACAATGTTGATGATGATGTAGGAATTCTATTGAAACAAAGTGAAGAACAAGAACATCAACAAGAAGCTACACCTAAAGATGTTGACAAGGAAGAATTAAATGATCTTCCTCCTCACCTAACTGCAACTCAAATTGAGCATGATCTTCCAAAGGAGTGGAACTTCCCAAAAGGACACTCCAAGGAGGAAATCATAGGTGAAACATCAAAAGGGGTAACAACTCATTCTAAATTTAAAGATATCCATAACAACCTTGCTTTCATTTCTCAGATTGAACCTAAAAATGTGAATGAAGCCTTAGATGATGAAAGTTGGGTGTTAGCTATGCAAGATGAACTAAATCAATTTGATAGAAATAATGTATGGACATTAGTACCTAAGCCTAGAGATCCATCTATTATAGGAACTAGATGGGTGTTTAGGAATAAGCTTGATGAAAGTGGTGTCATAACTAGGAATAAAGCTAGGTTAGTGGCACAAGGATATTATCAAGAGGAAGGTATAGATTTTGATGAAACTTTTGCACCTGTAGCTAGATTAGAGGCTATTAGAATGTTATTGGCATATACATCTTACATGAACTTTAAACTTTTTCAAATGGATATGAAAAGTGCTTTTTTGAATGGCTTTATCAATGAAGAAGATTATGTTGCACAACCCCCCAGTTTTGAAGATTTTGAATTTCCAAACCATGTTTTCAAACTTCCCAAAGTGTTATACGATCTTAAACAAACCCCTAGAGCTTGGTATGATAGGTTGAGTAGTTTTCTCATTGATCATGGTTTTGAAAAAGGTAAGACAAGCACAACACTTTTCATTAAGCATTATAAACTTGATATCTTGCTTGTTCAAATATATATAGATGATATCATATTTGGAGCTACTACTCAAAAATTATGCAAGGAATTCTCTAAGTGTAAGTAGGGAGAATTTGAAATGAGCATGATGGGAGAATTGAAGTATTTCTTGAGACTTCAAGTCAAGCAATGTGAAGATGGAATCTTCATTAATTAAGTCAAGTACACACAAAAAGTGCTAAAGAATTTTAGACTAGTAGATGCAAAACTGAGCAAAACTCCGATGAGCACTACCATAAAACTTTCCTTGGCTGAAGGTTTCAAACAGGTTGATCAAAAGAAGTATAGAGATATGATAGGTAGTTTGCTTTACCTAACTACTTCTAGGCCTGATAATATGTTTGTTGTGTCTATGTATGCTAGATTTCAGTCATCTTCTAAAGAATCGTGTGCTGTGAAACGCATTTTCAAATATTTGATTGGAACTATGCATTATGGCTTGTGGTATGCAAAGAATGATTCATTTGACTTGACTGCCTATTTTGATGCTAATTTTACTAGAAATGTATTAGATAGGAAGAGTACCTCTGATACTTGTCATTTCTTAGGTAATTGCTTGGTTTCTTGGTTTAGCAAGAAGCAAAATTATGTATCATTGTCTACTACTAAATCTAAATACATATCCGCAGGTTGCTGTTGTGCTCAAGTACTTTGGATTTAACAACAATTAAGGGATTACAATGTTTGTGTTTCTTACACCTCCATTAAATGTGATAATACTAGTGCTATAAATCTATCTAGGAATCCAATTCAGCATTCTAGAACTAAGCATATAGATATTAGGCATCATTTTCTTCATGATAATATGCAAAAAGGGAAGGTTGTATTAGAATTCATTAATACAACTCATTAATTGGCAGATATTTTTACAAAACCCTTAAGTGAAGATCATTTAAACTTCATCAAACATGAATTATGAATGATTGATGGATCATTTTTAAAATAGGTATGATTAGTGGACTTGAGAAATTTCAAGAAAAATTAGAAAACTCTTCAAAATTTTCTATTTTTTAGCCCTTGTACAGGCGTACCAATATTGGTACGCCCGTACACGTTTCAAAGGTATTTTTCTTCAAAATATGGTACAATCGTACCATTTTCTGTATGCCCGTACGCTTCCTAATTCAAAAAATTAAAATTTTGGCTGAGAGCTCTTGTACAGCCGTACACTGTACCCATACGCCCATACGCGATAATGAATTCCAACCATTTTCAGTGGGTACGGTCGTACGTATCACCCGTACGCCCATACGAAATATGAAAATTCAAGGCATTTTTGACTCGTACAACAGTACACCTTAGCCGTACGCAACTTTAAAATCAGTTTTTATACTAATTTTTCACATTCTAACTTTAGTTTTCTCTCAATTTCTCTCTTAAATCCCAACCAAATCCTCTCAAACCAATCTCAAAACACTTGCTCGCAATCCTACTTGTCATTCTCGATTTGATTTTCTTCTGTTCTTTCATTTTTAAATTTCAGTTTTAACTGTTTCATTGCCTTTTAACATTGTTTTCATTTTGATTTTCTACCCAATCTAGCTTGTTTTAGCTCTAGGTTCTTTAGAATTTATTGCTTAGGATTGTGTTTAGGTGTTGTGTCAAATTTTATAGACTTTTGTGCAGGTCTAATTTTTGATTTTTTCAAAACTCGTCGAAACTCTGTCGAAATTATGAAAATTTCTGATTTTTTTATCAACTTATCTGCTTTTACTTATATTTTTTCATTATGACTACTCCTAGTGATCGCGATGACTCTTCCTCATGGAGAGTCAAATGCATAGTTCTTGTAGGCTCTGGTCCTCGAGGTGGCGCTACCCTTGCTTCTGTAGTTAGGACCTCTATTTTGAATGAGAAAGTATTCTCTCACTCTTGATTTGCATGTCATCCTACTCTCCGACAGACCGGATTGGAGGATGACATTCTGCGATATTTGACCAATGTAGGTTGGTTAAATTTTGTATTCTTACCTAATCACTTTATTCAATCTAAAGCTTTAGAGTTCCTATAGACTTTTTCTCTGTCTACCTCTTTTTCTTGCACTTTTAGACTTTTTTGGAGACATCATTCTCTTTCTGCCTTCGAGTTTGATGCTTTATTTGGTTTCCACACTGAAGGCATTTTGAATGCCAAATCTACGGTCTTTGATCGCAATTCTTTCTGGAGGGATATCGCCCTTGACACTTCTTTCCACCCCTCTAGACAAAAGGTATCTTGCCTTAAATCTCTTGCTCTTTTCTACTATCATAGACTGATCTCCTATCTTATTTTTGGGAGATCCGAGTCTAATGACGCCATCACGAGCCTTGACCTTATTTTTCTTTACTATATGGTCACATGTACCCTATTCAGTCTGGACGATGGCTTCAGACCTCCTTCCATGAGGTTGATATTTAGAAGCAACCTGGCAGGGCTATTCTTTTAGACCTATCATTCACCACATCTGCTAGTAGCTGCATGCCTCCCCCCCCCCACTCACCTCTCCCTTGGATCAAAAGGTCTTAATTTTGATCTGTCATTCATTGAGCACTCTATGCTCCTTGAGCATACTCCAGATGATGAGTTCATCATTCACCTTGAGTACATTTCTTAACGACTCTATCATCTTCAGTCATTGGGCCTCCCCAATGATACTATTTCTCTTTACAGACGATGAGCTATGAAGGTCTGTCAGTGCTTGCAGGTTCCACTTCCAGACGATACACTTGCAGAGTGGCTTGGCCCTTCAGATCCATCCGCTAATGCCACATGCCAGGTAGCTCTAAGCTGCAAATGACAGCATCACTTTTAAGGTGGATCTTCATCATCTGCTACTATTCCTGATCCTCCTGCTCCCGCTGCCACTTCCACTACTGTTCCCGTAGCTGTTACATCTATTGATTCTATTTCTCAGTAGCTTGCTGTTATCATCGCTCAACTTGATCATTTGGATACTCTTGAGCAACGCTTTGTCTAGATTGATCAGCAACTCGGACATCTTACTCAGCAGTCAGCCTCTTTTGATCAGCAATTTACTCAGCATGTTGCTGATTTTCATGAGTTCCAGACTTCTACCACTGACACTCTATATTCCATTAGTTTTATGATAGAACCTTTTGTTATTCCTCCACCAGGTCCACCTCCTTCTCAGGATCCATAGTGATCATTTTCATATTATCAAAGGGGGAGATGTTTCATACTTTAGGATAATGGAGATTTAGATTTTAGTTTTGACTTTCATTATTGTTATTTCTTTTTTGTTGCTCTGATCATTGTATTGGACATCTTTTAGAGTTTATATTTATATAGCATATGATGTTTATTCAATTCATTATCCTATCATGTCTATTTTCATTGTTGCTTATTATCATTTATTTTAATTACAACTAATATGGATAATGCTCTGATTATATCACTCTGTCTATATTGATTATACAATTATATGTATTTCTCTGATCATTTGATTCTATTTATTGCTCTGATCATATGTTATATTATTTGTTTGCTCAAGTTTCCATATTTTCTCCTTTCCTTTGTGATTGATTGATTTCTTGTAAATTCATAGCATGAATTCTAAAACAAAGGGGGAGATTTCTAAAATTTTTCACATTAAAATTTCATTTAAACATGTTTTTACAAATTAAACTTCAATTGATTGCCAATATCAAAAAAGGGAAGATTGTTAGACCCAGGATTTTGGTGTGTGTGTCACGTGTGAGTCAATTTAAGTTATTTTCCATTTTTTAGTATGTTTTTATGAATGGTATGGGCATACCAAAATGCTTTGTTGGGTGGTACAAGCATATGGCTAATCGTACCAAGTTAGTTTTGTTTACTTGAGCATGGTACGGGCGTACCATTGCTCGCAAGAATTTGGTTTATCTATAAACCTGCTTTGGTATGGGTGTACCATTGGGTGGTATGACCGTACGGTTGCTCGTAGGAAAATTGTTTGTTAGGAAAAATATTTTGGTACGGGCGTACCAATGGGTGGTACGATCGTACCTAACTTCCCTCTCATTTTTTAAAAGTGTCTTTTTAAATTGTATGGGCATACCATGACTGGTACAGTCGTACGTGACTTAGCAAAAAGGTTTTAAACCCTTTCTAACAACTCTTTTACTGATAAAACTTTCATATCCTTCAATCTAACGACTAGTTTTACAGAGCAATTAATTTCTTGAGCTTCTGTCTTCAAGAACAAGTAAGTTTACTTGTGTTATTGTATTCTGGCAATTGTAAACTCTCAATCAATTGTATTTCCACAACCTAAGAGTTAGGTTTTTATTATTATGGATTAGTGTGTTTAATACATGGGCATTAAGTTATAATTGAGAGCTTGTGAAGTTGATTATTGTAAAAGTTTGAGTGTGAGCCTAAAAACACTGGGGTTTAGGATTCATTTGTGGAATTCTTTATTGTTGTTGACCCTGACTTTTCACACTCGTGCAATTTCGGGTTTCTGTTGATTCGGCTAGGATTTAGTCCCCGATATCGATCCTGATTATGCACATAAGCCCCTGTGCCCTCCTCTATGTGTTCTGGTGTACAGAATATCTCAGAACTGGTGGGGCCCACCATGGTGCCTGGCGGGACCCGCCACATATTCTGAGTGTTCTGTGCATACAGAACACCCTTCCCTATTGTCTATGTGAGGCAAAACACTTGAAATGCAAAGTATTGCATTTTTGACCCTGGGCATTATTCACCATAAATAGTGCACAGGTGGGGCCCACTAGGTAAAAGCAGGCCCCGCAGACCCTAATAACCCATTTTGTATGTCCTATACTTACAGACTACACTTTCCAGTTGCCTTACGCAAGGCACAACGCTTGGCATCGTCAATGCCATCTTATGAGCCCACTACGCTGGTGGGGCCCACCTAGGACATTAGTGGGGCCCGCAGCCCCCAATAGTCTACTCGATGTATTCTATACTTACAGACTACACTTTCCAGTTGCCTTACGCAAGGCACAGCGTTTGGCATTACAAATGCCACCTTCTAGGCCCACTACGCTGTGGGGCCCACCTAGGATATTAGTGGGCCCGCAGCTTCCACTAGTCTATTATGTGTATTCTGTATTTACAGAATACATTTCACACCTGCTTACGCGTGGTAGGATACACAGAATGCAAAATATTGCATTTCGAATCTAGGTTACTATTCACTATGAATAGTATGCAGGCAGGGCCCGCTTTCCCCAATTAGCCTATTTTATGTATTCTCTACTTACTGAATACATTCCGTTGCTGCCTTACATAAGGCATACCCCGTGACATCTCGAATGCCACATTTCTAGGCTCACTGCACTATGGGGCCCGCTAAACACTAATGGGGCTCGCTTCCCACTATCGTCCACTTTGATATATTTTGTACGCACAGAATGTATCCTATCTGCTGCCCACTCAGAATATGTGGCGGGTCCCGCCAGGCGGGTACTATTTGCCACTTTTCAGGCCATTTTGTGCTGTGGGGCCCAAAAGGGTACTATTCATCATGAATAGTACCCAGATGGGCCCACCGCCCAAATTCACCAATATGTGTGTTCTTGATGCACAGAACACATCTCCGCTGATACCTACGCGAGAAACGACCTTCTGGCATGCCAAATGCCATTTTGGGCCGAAACTGGGTCGCAAACCCTAAATTGGGCCTATTAGCCAAAACTCGGTGTTCGGGGCTGAATTTGAGAAAACTTATAACTGCAAAGTTTCTCAAAATGTCGATTGCACTTCAGTTGACATATGGTGCACATCCGATTTTGCCCTTATTGAGCGGAGCACATCGTACTATGCACTACGCACGTTGCATAGTAACTTCATAAAAAGACGTTTGGTCGAGAGCCTTCTCGAGACCAAATTTGGAAAAAATTTCTTCTACAAAGTTGTTCCTTACGTCGAATAACGCTTATATACTTTGGGGCGCATCCCGGAAATGACCGTAGTGGGCCCCAAGCGATGGGTCAAAAGGTGATGTGCACCGCACATCACCTGATGTGCGCAACACATTGGCAATGTGTGGCGCACATCACATGATGTGTGGTGCACATTGCCTTCAAAAATTTTCAAATCCGGGCGAAAATTACAAAATTACCACGCCCGATTTTTACTTTATAAATATAGAGCTTGGGGTTCTGAAAATGGATCCGAAATATTGCCAAAGGCAAGGCAAAACTCTGCCAAAATACTCCCACAAATTAATTAGGCCCCTAATTAATTAAATCACTTGGATTTAGTGACAAAATTGGTTAGTTTAGGCTCCCTAAACACAGAAAGAAGCAAGATCAAGAAGAAAATCCAGCCAAAATAAGATTGGCCTCTGATGTGCGCCACACATCATGTAATGTGCGCCACACACAACCTATGTGTGGCGCACATCGCCTGATGCGCGGTGCACATTCCTCATGTTTTTCCAGAAAAATGTATTTTTAGGCCGTATTTTCACCATATTTTGACGTATCCAGTGGTATTTGAGCTTCACAGTAGCTCAAGTATCCTGGAATAGTTATAAAGCAATTTTTACATAATTAATTTTAGCCTTAAAATTAATTTTTACGATAAAATGCAATTTTTGATCGTATAAATGCAATTTTTGAAAGGATTGGATTTTAATTGGTTGAGGGGCTATCTCCAAATTATTCCAAGTGATGTTAGCACTCCTAATTAATTTTTCCATGATCAAATAAAATAATTTTTCCTAAAATTATTTTTTTTATTAAATGAATTTTCACGATCCGGCTCGTGTTTATTGTTTCAATTATTGCCTAATAATTGCTGGATTTTGACTTTTGGTTCATACTTTTAAATGGTATGGGACAAGTCAATTAAATCCAAAATTCATTTGCTACTAATGAATTTTATTTGTTTATTTTGCATATTAATCCATCGTGCATTTTGGATCGTGCAAAACCGAGAGGAATAGTACCCGGGAAGGAAGGGACGTTACTTAACGTCTCAAAATATGTATGCGAGGATATTTGTGTAATAGGGTAGATTATTATTGGCTTGTAATAATTAATCCCCCCTAATATCCCCTAATTTCCTCGATCCCTTTCACCAGCCGTTATTATTTTATTTGTGGATGAATTTATATTTGCTTAAATATATGTCATCATGTCACATGCCATGTCACATGACACATGCACACACTACTATGCATGCCATGCATATACCGTATGCCATAACATATTGTATTTTCGTATGCACATATGTATAAATACCCCAATATGTAAATATGCTAATACGCAATCCAATACGCTCAATCAATCGATACGCCTTATCATGCATACATATATGCCATGCCATGACATATACTATGCCACATCGTATGCCATGCATAAACCATATGCCATGCATATACTATGTTGAATACACTTTCACATACGCGCCACTATACCATGTCATACATATGTTATGCCATCACTTCACATGCTATATACATGACATGTCAATCACTCCACATGCTATACATATAGTATGTCATTTACCCCACATGCCATGCATATGGTATGTCATTCATTTCACATGTTATACATATAATATGTCATCCATTTAAAATGCCATGCATATGGTATGCCATACATTATACCATGCCATATTATAATACAACATTTCACATGTCATGCCACATGACACAAGCACATTCTACTATACATGCCACACATATGCCATGTCACGCATCGTCTCACATGCCATGCATTTGGTATGTCATACATATAACATGTCATGCATAAGCCATGTATTACATCATCACACATATCATGCATACGGTATGCCATACATCATTCACATGCCATGTATAAGGTATGTCATTTACTATGCCATGACATGCACATACCATGACATCCATCATTTCATATATCACGCATATGATATGCCATTCACCCTACGCATCATGCATACGCTATGCATATGCCACGCATACGCCAAATGCTACGCAACCCTAAAAATGTTAACGCATAACGTAATACGCTGTTTGCCATAATATGTGCTTACATATTAGGTTGCCATATCATGCATATGGTATGTCATTCACGCTCACATGTCATGCATAGGCCCTGTTACTTTTATTGCTATATCACATGACATGCATATGCCATGCCATCTAAATGTCATATAGCTTTATATGTCATTTTACGTGCAACCTTGCAATGCCAATTCATATGATGCGCTATGTGCTTACAATTACGCTTGCATGCTTGCCTGCTTAGGACAATTAATCCCAACTAAAATGGTAAAATCGATTTTGGAAACTCATATAATAGATCTCCACCACCCGAACCCAATCTCTGAAAGGTTTAACTAGCACTCATGCTATGGGTCGGTTGGACCAATCCGGAACCATCCGGTGGTGACTCCTTGCGACTCTTTCGAGTCCGTATCATTCCCTAAGGGAACCCCTTAGGAAGACTGCGCTTTCGCTCCAAGTGCGGTCC
>CANYBF011856460.1:0-17453 GCA_948192965.1 Dalechampia spathulata | reverse complement strand
CTCTATTTGCCTATTACCATGAAACCAGACTTAATTCAACTACAACCTAAATTGCATGTGATTTGACTTTTCATTAAAATCAGATAAAGTGAATATAATAATACGGAATACAAATAAAATCAAAATCCCGAACCCAACTCTAAAGAAATTTGGGCTGCTTTCCAACACAGGAAGGCTCGGGTTTAATTTATCGGTTCATTTTAATCACTCAATCGAGCTGGTAAAATGGATTGGGTGGCGACTCCATAACATTTCTCGATGCGATCTCTCTAGGTCCTGCAGGTTAACCATGGTTTAAATCACTCGGGAGCAAGCACCACGGTATCTAACGCCGAACAGCGTGCAGTACTCCCACGTCTGGGATGTGCTACTCCTCACAGAAGGCAAATGAGTTAATATCTGAAATGTACAATAACCTCATTGTGATCACGAATAAGTTGATGAAGCTAAGCAAGATGTATCAAAAAGAGGATATTAATAATAAAATCTTACATGTTCTTCCAAAGAAGGATTGGGAGGCTAGAGTCACCTCCATTGAAGAAGCAAATGATCTATTGGTTCTGTCAACCGATGTGTTGCTTGATAAACTTCTTACGCTTAAGATTCAAGCAAGGAGTTGAAGAAGATAAACAGAGAGGAATTATGCTTAAAGCTTCAAAAGAAGAAGATGCCTCTTCAATAAGTGAAGGAGACATTGATGATGAAGTTGCTCTCCTTTCCAAGTAAGTAAAGAATTTTCTCATGAAGAAAAAGAAGTTTGATAAGGATGGCAGGAAGCCGTTTGAAGCAAGAAAGGACCATAACAGAAAGGATACATTTAGAAAAGGGTCCAGCTGTATGTTATGAATGTAATAAGCTAGGACATATAAGAAATGAGTGTCCTCGACTCAATAAGCCATTCAAGCCATTCAAGAAGAAGGCCTTGAAAGCTACTTGGGATAATGATAGCGAAACTTATGACAGTGCATCCGGTGATGAGGGAGCAACAAACCTTTGCTTCATGGAATTCATGGTTGACGACAAGGATGAGGTAACCATATCTTCATAAACGTATCATAGTAATGATGATGATGATGAGAATGATGCATTAGAAGCATTGTTAGAAAAGTATGAATAATTAGTAAACATACATAAATCTCTTAAAAACAAGTTTTCATGTGTTTCAAAAGAGAAAAATGATTTGCAAAATAAATTTGATTCTTACAAAACTAAACTTAAAAGTATTGAAAAAGAAAATAAAGTTTTGAAAGAAGAAAATGATAAGATTTCAAAAGAGAGAAATTTGTTAAAAGATAATCTTTTAAAGTTTGAAAAAGGAGGTGTCAAAATTGATTATATTTTGAAATATCAAAAACTAAGTGGTGATAAACAAGGTATTGGTTTTAACCAAAATTCTTCCTATTCTTCTAAAGGAACGTTTTTTGTAAAAGCATCCACCTCCACTCAAAAATAAAAAGATTTTAAAGGCAAGAGTGTTCATACTAGGACCAATAATGTGCATAAATGTTCATGTTCATGCAATAAAGGTAATACTCATGCATCTAGAAGAAAGAATGCTCATAATCATTCTAGGTTCAAGAATGTTATTTATCACTATTGTAATAAAAGAGGCATACAACCAGTAGAAGCTACATTAGGAAAATAGATTCGAGTTGTGATGATATGTGCTTCTAATCCCCAAGGACCCAAATACATTTAAGTACCTAAGAAAAGATAAATGCATTTTTTTTATAGGTTTGCTTAAGATCCAAGATAAGTGTCAATAAGTGGTACCTTGATAGTGGATGCTCAATGCACATGACCGGAAACACAAGCCTATTCTCCAACCTAGAGAAATAAGATGGAGGTAATGTCACCTTTGGAGACAACACCAAAGGTAAAGTTATTGGAATTGGTAAAATAGGTAAGGATTCTAACTTCTTAGTTAGTTAATTTTTGCTAGTTGAAGGTTTAAAACATAATTTGCTTCACATAAGTCAACTTTATGATAATGGTTATAAAGTTATTTTTGATCCTAAAGGTTGTCTTGTTTATAGAATTTATGATAATAAGTTAGTTTTTCAAGGGGAAAGAATTGAGAATGTCTATGTAATTGATTTGGAGTCTTTTACTAACAAAAATGTTAAGTGTCTTATTTCTATAAGTGAGGATTCATAGCTATGGCATAGAAGGCTTGGACATATAAGCTTTGAGAACATTGGTGATCTCGGGAAGAATGAACACGTGGTTGGACTTCCAAAGATCAAATTTCTTAAGGATAAGGTATGTGAAGCTTGTCAAATAGGCAAACAAGTAAAGTCCTCATTTAAGGTAAAGAACAAGGTAACTTTTATAACTTTAATTACTTCATATGGACTTGTTTAGACCTACTATGATTGCTAACTTAGGAGGGATGTATTATGCACTTGTTATTATTGATGATTACTCTAGATTCACTTGGGTTTCATTTATAGCTCATAAAGATGATGCCTTTAATGCTTTTCAAATCTTGATTAAAAGAATGCAAAATGAGAAAGGTTATTACATTTCATCTATTAGGAGTGATCATGGAAAAGAATTTTAAAATGAAAACTTTAAGTCATTTTATGATTTACATGGCATTAATCATAACTTTTCATCTCCTAGAACTCCTCAAAAAAATAGGGTAGTTGAAAGAACAAATCAAACTCTTTATGACATGGCACATATAATGCTTAATGAGTACCAATTGCCATTATACTTTTGGGCCAAAATAGTCAATACCACTTGCTATGTTTTAAATAGAGTTCATTTAAAATCTATTTTGAACAAAACTCCTTATGAGCTATGGAATGGTAGAATACCAAGAATTTTATACTTTACAGTATTTGGTTACAAGTGCTACATTTTGAACACCAAGGATAATCTTGGAAAATTTGATTCCAAAACTGATGAAGGCTTATTTCTTGGCTATGTAACATCTAGTAAATCATATAGGGTTTTCAATAAAAGGACTTTGGTTATTGAGGAATCTAGTCAAGAAGAAGGAATAAATTATGATGAAACTGTTGCACCGGTAGTTAGATTAGAAACTATTAGGATATTGTTAGCATATACATCACACATGAACTTTAAATTGTTCCAAATGGATGTTAAAAGTGCTTTTCTTAATGGTTTTATTGAAGGAGAAGTGCATGTTGCACAACCCCCTAGTTTTGAAAATTTTAACTTTCCAAACCATATTTTTAAACTTACTAAAGCTTTGTATGGTCTTAAACAAGCTCTCAGAGCTTGGTATGATAGATTAAGTAATTGTTTGATTGATCATGGTTTTGACAAAGGTAAAGTAGACACAACACTCTTTATTAAGAACTATAAATGTGATATTTTGCTTGTAAAAATATATATTGATGACATTATATTTGGTACTACTAATGAAGAGTTGTGCAAGGAATTTTCTAAGTGTATACAGGGAGAATTTGAGATGAGCATGATGGGAGAATTGAAGTACTTCTTAGGACTTCAAGTCAAGTAATGTGAAGATGGAATCTTCATCAATTAACTCAAGTACACTCAAGAGATATTAAAGAAATTTAGATTAGAAGATGCTAAATCAAGCAAGACTACTATGAGCACTACAACCAAGCTTTCATTAGATGAAAGTGGCAAATAAGTGGATCAAAGGAAGTATAGAGGTATGATAGGTAGCTTGCTCTATCTAACTGCTTTTATGCCTGATATTATGTTTGCTATATATATGTGTGCTAGATTTCAAGCATCTTGCAGGGAATCTTATTCGAGTGCCATTAAACGAATTTTTAAATACCTGATTGGTACTTTGCACTATAGCTTGTGGTACCCTAAGGGTAATTCTTTGACTTGATTGACTTTTCTGATGCTAACTTTGCTGGAAATGTGTTAGATAGGAAAAGTACTTTAGGAACTTATCATTTCTTAGGAAATTATTTGGTTTCTTGGTTTAGCAAGAAGCAAAATTATATTTCATTGTCAGTTGAGGCTGTACCACTAATTCTTTCAAAATCTATATTTCTACTGAAGCTCTTATATGACCATATGCAAATTAGGTACGCCCATGCATGATATAGTTCTTTCAAAATTTTCAAGCTTTTTAAGCCGGTACGGCCATATGCATATCTGGTATGCTTGTACATGACTCAGAAACCCTATTTTGACATACTTTTCTTGCCAACCATAACTACTGTTCCTCCTAATTTTCTCTAAATTTTCACTCAAATCTCCACCAAATCCTTTCAAATGTGTAGTAAATCACTCGAAATCACATTCCCCACTTCTCTACTCTTGATTTTGAGTCCTTTCATTCAAAAATCTAAGGTTTTTGGTTTGATTTTTCACTTTTTATTGAGTTTTTGAATTTATTTTATTTTTATGATTTTCTATCAATTTTACTCATTTTTTGAACTATGTTCTTTAGAGTAACTTGCTTAGGATTGTGTTATTATACTTTATTTAAATTTTGGTAGAGTTTTGTACAGGTCAAATTTTTTGGTGTTTTTCAAAAATCAGTTGAACCTCTGAAAAATTCTATTTTTTTTTTGAAAAAACTCTAATTTTTACTACATCAGCTCTTGAGTCTCATAGTGGCTATTCATTTTAGGGATGAGGCAGAGTCAAACAATCTTTTCCTTTATGTTCTGGCCCTCAGGCTAATACTTCTGTTCTTGCCATTAGGCAGTCTATTTTGAGTGAGAAGTCTTACTCCCATTTTGCTTATATCTCCACTCTTCCTCGATTTAGATTGGGGATTGATGTTAGACATTTCTTGGCTAATGTCTATTGGTCCAATTTCATGTTTCTTGATAACCATTTCATATAGTCTGTTGCACTCGAGTTTCTACAAACATTTTGACTCGAAGTGTCATATGACTGTTCCTTCTGCTTCTTTCATAAATCCTACAAACTTGCTCTTTCTGAGTTTGATTTTATATTTGATTTTTCTACTAAGGGCATTTTAAATATCAAATTTGTGATCTTTGATTGTAATGCTTTTTGGAGAGAGATCACACTCGATACTCCCTTCCATCCTTCAAGGCTGAAAGCCTCTTGTCTTAAATCTCCTACCCTTTATTACTATCATCGACTGATCATTTACCTCATATTCGGACGATCAGAGTCGAATGATATAGTTATTAGCCTTGGCCTCATTTTTCTTCACTCAATGGTCATGGGCACTCCTATTCAATCTGGGTGCTGGCTTTAAACTTCATTTCATGAAGTCGGTGTGCAAAAATAGCCTGGCAGAGCTATTCTTTTTGGCCCTCTTATTCACCATATCTGTCACCATCTAAGAGCCTTTCTGACTACTTCTCTTCGTACCCCCGGACCTAAGGGTCCAAATCTAGATATGCCATTCATTAAGCACTTCATACTTAGTGAACATGACAACGATCATAAGTATGTCATTCATTTTGAGTACATCAAGGGCAACTTAAGCACCTTTTAGCATTGAGTCTTTCCAATGAGACTATAGCTCTGTACGAATGTAGAGCTGTTAAGGTCTGTAGGCATATATGGTGCCTATCCTAGAGGACACACCTATAGAGCTTCATGTCTCTTATGATTCCTCTCATCAGGATGCCAGATGATAGGCGACTCTGAGCTACAAACAACAGAGACAGTCTGAGGGTAGATCCTCCTCTAGTGCTGCCATTCCTGATCCTACTACTCCTTCCACTACTACTGCTAATCCTACTGCTGCTCCTTCCTCTATTGTTGATTTGATCATACAATAGTTTGTGACACTCAACACTTGTTTGGATGGTTTTGAGCATCATTTCGACTCTATTGACCAATGTCTGGATCAATATATCACTGAGTTTCAGGATTTTTAGATGATTACCTGTACTACTCTTCAGTCCATCAGTACATTGTTAGATCCATTTATTCCTTCTTTTAGTCCTCAATGATTAGTTTTAATGTTGTCAAAGAGGGAGATGACTTTAGATTCTTAGTTAGTTGACTTTGTCTTTGATTTTTTTAATTGACTTTCATTGTTTATTATATTTATTTTATTCATATATATGATATTTGATGTTTTTCATTTCATTCCCTTTATGAATTGTTTAATTGATTGGTAATTTAACATGAATTAAAAAAAAAAAGGGGAGAATCTCAATTTAAAATTGGAAAATTTCAAATTAAAATCATTTGATCATATTTTTGCAAATTGAACTTAAATTGATTGCCAACATTAAAAAGGAAGAGATTATTAGACATATCATTTTGATGCTTGTGTTTTATTAAATCAATTTAAATTAAAATGTTGATTTTGTATGTTGTACAGGAGTACGAATTTTTATACGGGTGCACCAATGATACATTCTGCATCATACGGGCATACAGTTAACCATACCAAGCCTGTTTGCAATTTGGTGTGTTGTATGGGCGTACTGGTTCTAGTATGGCCATACCACATTTTGTGTTATGTTTGAAATGTTACCGAAGCAACCATACGGGCATACCAATAGAGTGGTACGAGCGTACTAAATTGTGTTTTGTTTGTAAAACTTACTGAGAGCTTAGTATGGGCATACCAAGTTTGTGGTATGGGCATACCAACCATTTAGCCAAACTTTGAATTGTGTTTTAAGTAGCGGTACATGCATATGGGTTATGGTACGGCTGTATGCGCATTCCCAGAAATTTTTTTAAAAGCTTTCTAACGAATCTATTTGTAAGATAGGTCATATTATTGCATCTCTAACGTCTCTATTCATTCTGTGTGAGATTCTATGTTGTTCAGTTAGCCTGTTCAAGTAAGTTTCTTGGATGCAAACTAAATCTTGATTAGATTTGTGCTTCAAACTCTCACTGTACTTTATCTTTCATAACATAAACATTTGTTATTGTAATCTTAGGTTGGTGTGTGATTAATGTTGAGGTATTAACTTTGTAATTGAGAGTTGATTATTGTAACTATTGATATTAATTGTAAAGGTTTGAGTGTAAGCTTTGAAAACACTAAGGTTTTGGATTCCAATTGAGAAATCCATTTGTTGTATTGTGATTGGTTTAGTGGAACTCTAAGTTGAGACTTAGGAGAAGTGGACGTCGATAAAAAGTTATGCCAAACCATTATAAACAGTGTTGTGTTGTTATACTTCCGTAGGACTTTTAAAATTTTTTACAATTAGACTTCAAACTTTTTATTTTCTTATAATTTGTGTTTATTTATTCAATTAAAATTTATCAAACAAATGAATATATGTAGTTAAAATTTATATTATAATTATTTTTACTATTATACTTAATTTGTGGTTTATTTTAAAAATTAACTAATTTTTATTAATAAATATTAGCAATCAAACATAAATAATAATTCAAATAAAAAAATAATAATATCTAGCTTTTTCTATTAGACATTAATAAGTAATTATTCATAAATTAATTGAAATTAAAATAATTTATAAATTTATTGTTTTTGTTAATAAATTTGAAACAACTTTAATATTTTTTAATTTTATTTATTAGATTTAATATTTCAAGATATCAATAAAATATAATGGTAGATTGTGTCGAAATAAATCTGAACAGAAGTAAATGGGTTTGTACAAGACGTGATTTAATGCTATATGTGAAGTTTGATGTGAAATGATTAATTTTGAAAAGAATTCTTTCCATAAAATTCGTATTACTCAATAGCTGATGCCACAAATTTTGGTAAATGGGACCTTCCCACTCTTAATAAGTACGAGATAAGAAATAATAAACTTGTTGAAAGCTTATTTTTTTTCTATTTTCTTATAAAAATAATTGAAAAGCTCAAAATTCATATCATAAAAAATAATAAAATTTCATCTCAAAAATTTATTCAAATATATACTATAAAAATAATTTATATTTTCATTAGAAGATTTTTTATTTATAAATTCTATAAATTATTCATTATTATTGTATGGTTTTGTCATTGCATTAATAATGACTTCACTATATTTCAATATTTCTCTATTTTTAACGACTTAACCCTTGCAATTATCTTAATAATACTTTTTTTTCAATTTCTTCTTTTCTTTTTTATTCAACAAATTGATTCACACTTTCTTTAACCAAAGTATTAATTATAATAATTATTTATTACTGTTGTTGTTTTTCCTTCTCTCTCTATATCTTTTAATTTATTTTAAATTATGTTCCACTCTACAATCATACAATTTTTGAAATATAACAAGTAGCTCAAATTCTAACAATGTTAGATAAAACTTCTATTTGAAGTGAATTATATATATATTTTTTGTATTTTTGAATGAAATTATATATGAGAGAGTATAAGATTATGATACATATATTTTTAAGATTAACAAAATTAATATCTAAGTTAAAAATTACTTACAAAATATCATATATTCAAATCACACATATGTAATATATTTCATTTAAAAAGATTTTGTTATAAATTTATTTGCATATAAATTAGTGTTAATCGTAAGAAATTAATAAAATAACTAAAATAATTCATTTATTAATTGAAGTAGATATGGATTTCTAATTAGTTTAAAAGAATAAAATACATTACATATATTCAAGTTGAATAATAATAGTTCTAAAAATAAAATAGTCAGATAATGAAAAGAGTTGATAAAATAGAAGATAAATTAAACTTCAAAGAGAAAATGGTATTAAAAAAGAAGAGAAATTGAAATTTAAGGAAACAGTAGCATCCTTACTAAAAAAAGAAATTATAATGAATATCATATTTTAGTTTTTATTTTTTTAGATTTGAATAGTTAAATTATAGTTATACCCCTATTTTTATAGTTAATTGTTTTCTTTTTTTTATTTTTTTATTTTTCCTCTACATAATGTTTATTCCTCTTTATTTCTTCTACTTCTGATAGAAATTCTTTTCTTATTCTTCAAAATTAAGTTATACCATCATTTGGTGTTGGTTCACTATTGATTTATCACTATTGTTCATCCATATAAGCATCATCATTACATCTTCTTCTTCTTTTATTATGGTTTAGTATATATGAGTAGATGTGATAGATATGATTGATACAAGTACATGTGAGTAAATATAAATAGATAAGTATAGATTCATATATATAACATCATATGATGATTAAAAATTAGCATAAAGATAATAGATAAGTATATAAACTTATCTATCATATCATATATATGGTAAATATGTTTATCTACTTTATGATATATGTAGTACATAAGTTTATCTATCATATCTACCATATGGTATATATTGTAAATATGTTTATTTATATTATGATATATGTGGTAGATATTTATCTATTATTTATATTTGTCTCATCTACCAATTGATATATATATTATATGTGTATGATATTAAAATTTTACAATTTTTTTTAAAAATTAAATAGTAAAAAATATATTAAAATAAATAATAAAATTTTAAAATTAAAGATATATTATTTGTTAGTAATTTTTATAATTTTAAATATCTTCTTTGATGTTTATCTTTTTATTTTTATGTTTCTATTATTTATTGTATTTTTTCTTGTGGTTGTTTGGTCATATTCTAATAATTAATTAACAATTATGATAATTATAATTTTTTATTTTTAGTTTTATTTTTAGTGGAATTTTTCAATTCATAAGAATACTTTTAGAATGTAAATTTGATGCTTAACCTAATATAAAAACTTATAAAAGATTAATATATTTATGATATTTACATACAATTATTTTTCTAAATATGATATCTAGCAAATTGTTTATAAAAACATAGAGAAAACCTCTTAGAATTAAAAAAAAGATAGAGAAAACCTCTTAGAATTAAAGAAAAGAACAAAACTAAAAAAATGGAAAGGTTTAATAGTTTTGTAAACAAAAAGTTAGAAGTTAGATGCTGATGGAAATGATTCTTTAAAGTTTAATCTTATAATTCTTTCATAGCAAACTAGCTTTTAGAAATTCCATTTCAAATAGGACTAACATTTTCTAAAACCAACTTTAGAAGCCATATTAGTATTTTAGTTTTAAAATTAATTGAATTAAGATTTGAGTTTTGGTAAATTGAATTATGCCAACACATTTCCTTTTAAAAAAGCTAGAATGTATTTTATATTGCAATATTAGAAGTCCTAAGATTAGGATTGTACATGATGTTCATATCAATTAAAGTATCAAAAAAAATAACTAAAATTCAATTATACCTTTGATTTTTTTCATTAAGATTAAATTAAATCATATAGTTGATTTTAATCAATATAATTAAGAAGATAATATAAATAATTGAATAGAATTATATTAAATAATATTAAGTTGTATTGAACTAAAAGAAGTATGTGTTCATATGATTAAAAGAGTTAAAAATTGATATTCTTGTAAAAATTACTTGCTCAGATGGTATTTGTGCAAAAAATCTAAAATCTAATAATATTGAAAAAAATTATCGATAAAGTAGTATTTTTTGAAAATATTCTTTTAAAAGGAGGAAATTATGATATCTTATTATAGGTGAGTTGTGCTTGGACCATCCAAATGTGGTGTGACTATAAAGTTAACATTGGAGAAAATGAAGTCATTATCCAATAACATATAATAAGGAAAATTGAGAATCATTCAGTAGTTATCAAATTCCTATCGTAAAAATCAAAGTTACCAAAATACAAGATCATGAGTTTAGAATCCAACTTCCTCTTATATGGATTTCTATTGTTAAATCTATGTTAAATTTTTGTATTTTATTATTATATGAAATTATTGGAAATTAACACAAAAGAGCTACTAAAATTAGATGTGTATGAGCATGACATATGATAGGTAAGAAAATAAATATGAATGCAACATCCGTTAATAAGAAAGTAAACATCCATATGCATATAAACAAGAAAATACAGCGACATGTTATAACCATGATCTAATGGGTCATGGAAAACTATGATCTAATGGGTCATGGAAACCTATGACTTGTAATTTTAGAAAAAGGAATAAAGAAACTAACAAAAAATGTTATGGCCAAAGTTAAGCCTAGAAAAACTGATGATTTATAACTCATAATAAGAAAATGAAATGTAATAAAACTGTCATGACCCAAGTTAAGCTTAATAAATGTCACCTGTAAAACAAAGTGAATCTAGAAATGTCATGGTTTAGGTTAAACTCATAACTTACATACTATAAATGTCATGGTATAGGTTAAACTCATTATTAGCATATGAGCTGTTGCTAATTTTATGTTATATGAATTCAACAAGCTTTAAATTTATGCTCTTTGTTATGAACCCACACCAGCATAAGAGTACATATCATGAATGTAGTACAATGGTATTATTCACTAGGACTAATAACGAGTTAAATACTAGCTTTTGACTTCTTTGATTATTTATATAGTCAAAATTAATATGATTTGATTGTTTTAAAGGAAAAGGCTATAGTAAAATAATGATATATTAAATCTAATTATGGAGATTAAGTTAATAAAGTAAATATATTAAAATTACATTAATATACAAAAGCTAGGATTGAGAGGATACTTATGAGAATACAACTTAATTTGACTAGAAATCATTTAAATAGTGATCAAGGCAATGACTAAATGTAATCAATCTTTCTTTCAAAAGATAGATCACCTATCAAAATCAAACTAATATCTACTTTGATAATTACTAGGTCAATTTTAATAAATAAACACAATATTTAACACTAATGCCTCAATTTAATTAATTCCTATGTCTAGTTAATTAACCAAATGATGTTCTTATATTCTTTCCAATTACCTAATCATTCTTTTAAAGTGATCAACTAATCTAATTGGTAACAAGCAAGTCAATGGGCCATATTAATTATATTTCCATAATCAATAAGAACAACACAAGAACATGAATACCTTAAATAGATTACTAGATAAAAAGAAACAAAATATTCACATAGTTAAGTAAAATAAGTTAAGAAGGTACTAAAGCATAATTAAGTAAAATAAGTTAAGAAGTAAGAAGTTTTAAAAGGAAATATAACCATATTTATTAACTAAAACTAGTAAAAAGTAATCTTCTTACTTCATAACATTCTTAAATCTCTAACTACTTATCATTTTCTCTTTATATCTTCACATCATTAAGTGACAAGATTGTTAAAAAAAATATTAATTGAAAGTGAGATTAGATAAACAATAAAACCTAACTAACCTAAAAAGTTATCTACAACAGTAAAGAAAAGAAACTAATTTTTAAAAAGCCTCCATGTGTTCTTCCTTAAAACTACTAAGAAAAGGCTATTTTCTTATGTACCATCTTTGCCCTTCAAAATATGATCAAACGGCTTGAAATCAAAGTAAAAATACATGAGAAATCATGGTCTAAAGTCTTAACACGAGTCATGTTGAGTTTAAATGATGAATGTAATAAAAATAATGCCAAGATGAGTTGTGTTACCTTTAACACGACTCATGTTGATCAAATGCCCAAAAATGCATGCTAATTTGAGGCCAACACAAGTTATGTTAGCTATAACACAACTTATGTTATATAAATACATGAAAATCATCATCATTTTAAGGTAAAACTTGAGTTTTATTTGCTTCAATATGACTTATGCCACGTGAAAACATAGAAGACATGCATAAACTACCCTTTTAACCCTTTAAAATATGAGTCAAAGAGTTTATATACAAGAATTACATGAGAAAAAAGGTAATTATTAAGACTAACATGCATGAAACTAATGAACAATACTTTAAAATGCAAAATTCTATAGCTAAATGGTCTAAATACATGAAATAAGCTAAAAGATGAATCCAAAGTGAAAATATAAAAAAAATGCTTAGAATCTACATGAAAATGCATTTGCTTGAAGATAAAAACATGAAAATTATGCTTAAAAGGATATTATAATAAGGGGGAATATAGGTTAAAAACATGATTATTAATCATGGATGTTGATAGTTTAAACATAAGCTCAATTGAATCGACTTAAAGGAAATCTTATTCAAATTGAAATGTGAACCAAAGTTAGAAAAATGATAAGATGGATTGGAATAATTGTTAGCGTAAAAAGAGTGCAATTAAGACTAAATAATTATCAAACAAATTTTGGAAAAAGAATAAACTTTTCCTTTTTCCCTTTTTCTAATTATGCTATTGCAAGATTATGGTTCATAATAGTATTGAGTATCATTTGCAAGGATTTTAATGTGTTAAGCATTAGAGGATAAATTGATAATTAACTATAAAGTCAATTTTCATCCAAATGAAGTATAAAAAGTGTAAAATTATAAAATGAAAGCAAATAAGTAAACAAAAATAACAATGTTAAGGTAATGAGTGTAAACATTTATGATGTCGGCCCTCGGTTAATCAACTTATCATAAAAATCATAAAGATTGTACTAGTATTTTCTTACCATTTTCAACTTAGAAATTCTGATGAGGCTCTTGGTAATCCCTGTCTACTTAAACAAAGGAAAACATAAGAGTAACACATATATTCTTTTGAATAATTCTACTAATATTCATAGTTTTCTTTGACCTAGGTATAAATATGAGGTCCATGCTCGACCCTATCTACTAACTATGAACATAGAAGTAGGATCAACATGAAGGCTTTTTTTTATTCTTTTAAACTTTTATTTTTAATACTCAATCAACCATAATTCAATTAAATTAGAACTCATGATAAAAGAAGAATAAAATAAAATATCAAAATTATAATTTACCTACTTTAACAACTCATATTATCAAAATTACTTGCATGAATATAGGAAAAACAAACAAAAATGAAAAGTAAAATAAGCTATGAAAATGAAAAGAATTGATTGAGGTTAAATCCATTCCTCACTTAAACAAGAATATGTATATGTAATCATACATCTATGAAAATAATTAAGAGTTTAAGATAGATAAATATTCATGTAAAGAATTAAAGACCAAAAATTTAAGTCATGGGAATTTAATTACAAGCCAAAAATAAATTAAAAATATCAAAGTATATATGCCTAAAGTTTTATAACATTGCAATGTCCTAAATATACTAAAAATTGATAAATGAAAACAAATAACACAAATGTATGTAATGAAAATGCATAATTCCCCAAACTTGAACAAGTCATTGTCCTTAATGATAAAAAAAAGAATCATAAAAAAAAAGGAAAAAGAAAGAATGAAAATGAAATGAAAAGAGAGAAAATGGTGTTAAAAAATAAAAATAAAAACAAGATTTAAGAGGGTCGGAAAAAAGGAATTTCAAGTAAGAAGGGAAGGAATAATGAAGGGAGGGATGTAGGAGAAAAATTAAAGAGTAAAAGGGAGAAAATAAGGGGATTTAAGTTGTACTTGACTTGAGTATGGGTATATTTGACTCAAGTAAGAGGTTAGAACTAAAAGTTAGATAAAAAGTAAGTTACTTGACTTAAGTAAGGACTTACTCAAGTTAAGTAAGTTGTTAGAAATGGAAAATTGCAAAAAAAAAAGGATATACTCTATATGTAGGCATTCGAGTCGAGTAAGCTACTCGTGTCACAGGTATAGAACTTAACCCTCGACTGGGACCCATGCAGTACCTGTGTAAGACACTTCCTACATAAGCTAACCTTCAAACTCCCATAAAAAACTTACTCCTAAGTATAATAAGCTTCACCTATGAGCATGAGGAATTCTTATGATAACATAATATCATACAAGAGAAAGACACAATAAAATAAGAATAAGGCATAATGATTAAATAAGCCTGACTACTTATCTTATTGATGAATAAGTTTGATACATTGATCCGATGATCCTGCTTTATGTGTAGGTAGAGGGAATATCCTACATTAAAGATAAGCCTAGTAGTTCTTGTTATCATACCTAGTGCTTGGACATCACTCAAGGTTGACTAATAACTCCCCCCTAAAAAGCATTAAGAGCATAATTGGGTATGGTAGGAGAAGACATCAAAGTGTTTCACCCATCACACCCAAAATTACATAAATTAAATATAAATAGGAAATCTCTATTCTACCCTTGAGTAGAGAAAACCTCCACCCTTGCCACTCTCCTCCATTCAAATACTCAATGACCCAATCAACTATAGCTTAAAAAAGTTACAATTTAGGGTTAAATTGTTAGGAATTTCGATGAAGTACTCTTCATCTTCAACTTGTTAGACTTTGATCACTTGTTTCAACTTATCTTCACTGTTAAGATTGTTGACTTGCTCCCTTGTAACACTGATTAAATTATGCTATCAGCAACCACCAACCTTATTATCGATATGATATGGACATCTAGAAGTGGGTAAGGAATATCAAACTCTGTTCGCTCTACTATAGTAGCTCAGAACTTGTATGAGACTCTTATCCACTTTATTGATCATTAATGCTTGTCCATAGCTCTAAGAGTTATTGTAGCTTGTGCCTTTAACATTTGCTTAATCTCCATAATTACTTGCACTTTAATATCCTTTAGCATAACATATGGCTCATGACAATCTTCCCTCTTGGTGTACTAAACATGCATACTCTACGATAATGCAAAATGCTTAGAACATGCATTTGTCTCTATGATGGCCTCTTTACTTATCAGCAATAACATCCACCTTACATGCAACTAGTTAAACCCTCAATCTCCCTACATTAATACACTTATCTTTTTTGCAAAGTTGACAATAATAACATACTATATTGAAAGTTAGAACATATATTTTCTATCTCCTCGTGAGGATGCCTATCTATTCACCTACAAAACTTGAGGATTGACTCCAAAACTCCCTTACTCGAAATGGAAAAGTAATGAGATAAGAACTCCTTCTAGATATAGGCAGTTCCACTTTATAGCTCTACATAAACAGTGACTCTATCTATATTCCTTTACAAAAAATGCTCTCACATTCAAAATAAAAATCATAATGATATGTTTTACCTTCTAATTCTTTCTGGAATGTCTCATAAAAACAATCCCAAATTAGCTCCACATTAATCTGCATCGCACTATCGCCACCTTACTTTAGCCAATCATTCCACTCCACATTAAGAGAGAATGTTGTTACTTGCAATTATCTCTTTATGAATGACCTCAAGTTCTATTGGTCAACCTAAAAAAAGGGAAAATTTCATAAATAAATTACTTTACCACTGTAGAGCTATTTCACACGTTCCATATTAAATTAGTTTACCACCGTAGAGCAATTTTATATGTTCCATAATAAATTATTCTACCACCATAGAAAAATTTCACATATTTCATAATAGCTCATTTAAATTACCATAGATTGAGTAATTCCATATCTGATAAACACATTACTAGCATATTCACTAAGACTACCATAGCCTCAAGTATTTTCATTCACTCTACTAATGCCTTAATGCACACTAGCTCATATGTGTTTCCTCAACATATTTTGGTGTGGTTTGGGGATGAACCAGCGAAAGCTAGTAGGCATGTAACACCCGTGGCTGACGAGGGTGGGGAGTGGACGCTGGTGCCAGAAAGAGCATGGACAAGGAGTAGCTCCTGGAAAGCTTCTAAGTGGAGGGGCACATGAATGAATTGATCCCACACCTTAAGAAGAGGGATCCAGAGACTGTGTAAGGATAGGGTTGCATAGTTGAGTGATATTGAGATTGTATAGGTATGAGACTATGCAATCAAGAATAGCTTAAGTGATTAGATAGGTACTATCTATACCAACAAGGTGCACCTACCTTTTCGTGTTTATTTCATAAGAACTCTATAGTTAAATGTGCTTGGCTTAGAGCAATTATAGGATGAGTGACCTTTTGGGAAGTTTCCTCGAGAAGCATGTGAGTGAGGATAAAACATGCTGGAAAGTTCTCGTGTTGGGTTATGGAGACAGTCATTTAATTAGACTATTACAGTTTGGTATCAGAACCGGGACCTCTCCTAGTATGGTGTGGTTTGGGGATGAACCAAGAGGAAGCTGGTGGGCATGTAGCACCCAGGGCTGATGAGGGTGGGGAGTGGACACCGGTGCCAGAAAGAGCATGGACAAGGAGTAGCTCCTGGCAGGCTTCTAAATGGAGGGGCACATGAATGAACTAATCCCACACCCGAAGAAGAGGGATCCGAAGACTGTGTAAGGATAGGGTTGTATAGTTGAGTGATTTTGAGATTATGCAGGTATGGGACTATGCAATCAAGAATAGCTTAAGTGATTAGATAGGTACTATCCATACCAATAAAGTGCACTTACATTTTCAATGTTTATTTCATAAGAACTTTATAGTTAAATGTGCTTGGCTTGGAGCAATTATACGTCGGGTGACCTTCTGAGAAGTTTCCTCGAGAAGCATGTGAGTGAGGACAAAACATGCTGGAAAGGTCTCATGTTGGGTTATAGAGACAGTCATGTAATCAAGCTGTTACATTGATATAATCTCAAAATAATTTGAATAGTTTGGAATTGGATAGTGTCGCACCCTAATTTCGGACCGGTGTTGATTCGGATCGATCCCGGGTTAATTCTGGACCATTTAGGGTTCTTTCGGACCATTCTGGGTCCTTTCGGGCCGGGCTTGGCCCGTTTAGGGTTTAGTTTGGCAGCCTA
>CANYBF011856320.1:0-15603 GCA_948192965.1 Dalechampia spathulata | reverse complement strand
ATTGATTAATACAAAATAATAATCAAAACAATAACTCCACCATTTAAATAATTAAACATATTACCCTACATAATTAATACTAATTATAATAAAATAATAACATTACCCTCAAAATAATTAAGCATAAACCCACTTACTTATTACTAATAAATAAAATAACTTAAATAATTTAAAATAATTTAATAATTAAATAAGATAACATTATATCTAACCAATTAATTTACCCACAACAATAACTAAACTTAATGCTTCTAATCATAATAAAATACCATACTATCACTAATTAACATAATTATTAATAGCACATCATCATAATTCAATGCTTTAAGCATGATAATTCATCAACTTAAAATATTCTTGCATTTAACAATTCTAAAATAAAATAAAAAAATCTCTATTCATCAAAAATTCACAGATTATGCAATGCAATTATAAAATGTCCAAGCTATGTGTGTGTAGGCGTGACACTTGAGGTGAAGTCTGATAAATGTTATTTTATAGGATATCCTAGAGAAACCATAGGATATTACGTCTATCTTCCTTTGGAATAAAAAGTGATTGTTTCAAAACATCCTATTTTCGTAGAGAAAGAATTTATTCTAAAAGAAGACAGTGGGAGTAAGATTGATCTTGATGAAGTTCAATCACCACAACATGAAGTAGATCAACCAATTGATCCTACTGATGTAGAGTCAGAACCTATGGAAACACAAGCTCCCAGATACTCAACTAAAATAAGAACTATGCCAGAGAGGTATGGATTCCTTGTTCATGAGAATAAAGAAGTCTTATTAGTTGAGAATGATGAGCCCATAGACTATGATGAAGTTTTGAAAAGTTTAGAATGTGACTTATGGTTCAAGGCCATAAAGTCTAAAATGGATTCTATGTTAGAGAACAAGTATGGACTTTGGTTGATATACCTGATGGGGTAAAATCCATTGGGTGCAAGTAGGTCTTCAAAAAGAAGATGACATGGATGGTAATGTGGGTACCTTATAAAGCTTGCTTGGTGGCAAAAGGTTATCGTTAGAAATAAGGAATTGATTATGATAAAACTTTCTTACCAGTAGCTATGCTTAAATCCATAAGAATCTTGCTTGCTATTGCTGCTCATTTTGATTACAAAATATGGTAAATGGATGTGAAAATAGCTTTCCCTAATGGAAATATGCTTGAGGAAGTGTATATGACACAACTTGATGGTTTCATATCCAATGATAGCAACAAGGTATGCAAACTTTAAAAATCCATTTATGGATTAAAGCAAGTACTAGGAGCTGGAACATATGTTTTGATGAAGCCATTAAGGAATTTGGCTTCATTCAAAACATTGATAAACCATGTGTTTATAAAAAGACTAGTGGGAGTACAATTGCTTTCCTTGTGTTTTATGTAGATGATATATTACTCATTGCAAAATGATGTCTCATTTCTGTAGAGTGTTAAAGTTTGGTTATCTAAACAATTCTTCATGAAAGACTTTGGAGAAGCTGCTTATATTTTAGGTATAAGGATCTATAGAGATAGATCAAGAAGGCTTATTGGTCTTTTATAGTCTACTTACATAGATAATGTCACGTCTACACATGTAGTGTATTGCATTGCTTATATGTGTGATGAATGTTAATTAATCTATGTGTATGATTAAGATTAAATATGGAATTATATGATATGTGAGAATGATATGGAAATTAAATGATATGCTAATTGATATAAGTTCTAATATTGCTATGATAATAATTAGCGGAATCATTCAATAGGGAATGTGATGAACATAAAATGGGTATAACATTGAGATTGAGATTTAGTAAATACATGGATATTTGTATATGTGCGGATATCATTTTTTATACATGTTATGTATATAGATTTTTAAAGAATATTTAATATATATATATATATATATATATATATATATACGTGTGCTTGATTAATAAATTTGTTTACGCGTGTGAGTGTCTGTGTAATTGTATATGAATATATGCGTATATATGTAAGCTTAGGTGTATTATTTTAAATGATAATTAAAATGTATGTACATATAAATAATAGAAGTTAAAAAAATATTTAAGTATGTATAATAATGCTTATGTATTACATATGTATCATGTATATACACCGTATAAATGAAAGATATTATATTATATTATATTATATTATCTTATATTTTAATATATATTTATATATGTGTAAGTGGAGTTAAGGCTATTGTTTGGTGTGTGTGCGTGAATGGATATTATGTGGAACGCAACCCACTAAACCATTTTATATGGAGATATTTGAGCCATTCTTCCATTTCTCATTTTCTTTCCCATTTTCCACCGAAACCCTCTCCTTTCTCTTTTCTTTTTTGGCGTAACATTTATCTTCTTTCCCCCCTTTATTTTTGACCAATTCTTCCTTTTATGTCTATGCATGTGAAATCTTCTTTGTATCTGAGCTAAGAAGGCTTGATTTGGTGAGTTAGTGAAGTCGTAGAAGTTGGCAAGCATATTGAAGGTGGGAAGTTTATAGCGCATGATATCTTCTCCTTCTTATTTTTCTTCCTTGATTTTGCTTTGATTTAAACTTTTATTTGTACTTTGTATTGAGTATGTAAGGAAGAATCATATTTTATAGTGAACTGTGATTGAACATGATTGTATGAGTTTTCTTGTATTTTTGGTGAAAGCGAGAAGTTGCTATCGAATGGTTATTTTGCTTGCTACGTGAAGTTCTTGTAAAATTATTTTATGATTGGAAATGGATATATGGCTGCCGAGGGAATTATTTAGTTTTATGTTATATTGAGTTTTGATTTAATTGCTTATGAAGTGAAAATAAAGTTATGTCTAGCATGTTGATACCTTGCGTGATGTTGCTTTCTTGTTCTTTTTCGTTCTTCTCATGTTTCTCATTTTCTTTAATGTGTATTTGATTCTACTTTACTGTGATATATATATATATATATATATATATATATATATATATATATATATATATATATATATATATATATTGAGTGTTAATGGAAGAAATTCAGATAGAGGTTATGATTAGTGTGGTGTGAAGTCTTTTATGTGATTAATGTAGGAAAACAAGTTGTTGCTGAAGAAAGAGTTACCATGTTTACATGTTATGATGTAGAAAATTGGTAAAGTTATCTATGAAATGGAAATACAATTATGGATACTGTGTATGTGTGAATGAATGAGTATTGTGTGTGTATGTTAAGTGAAGATAACGTGAAGCATGTGACAACTTTAGGTTTGAAGGTTTAAATGATCATTAAAGTAAACATGTTAAGTATCATTATGAAGCTTAGTGAATCAACCAATTAATGGGATGAAATGGTTTTACGTAGGATTTAAATCTATTGACTAAAATGAAGGTAAGAATGAAAGTGTTTAAGTGAAATGCAAAGTGTGTGTAATATGCGATTGGTATTGTCATAAGTAGTATTTATGAAATGGACATCTTAATGAGGGGTAATACGGATAAATTGAATATTAAATTAAGTTTGGTAAACATACTTTGTAAATAACATAAGTAGTCTTGATTTAAATGGATGGACTTTTATACTATAAGATATTATTTAAAAGCTAAATCAACATAGTTTTTAATAATAAAGGAAAACAACAAAATTGATTTTAGAAATGATTAAAAATAGTTTGCTATGAGATTTTAAAATAAAATATGTATTATTTATTTAAATGAATGGATTTCTATACGTATAATATACCATTTGAAAGCTTATGGAATCTAGTTTTTAATAATATAAAGATTATGTTATTTTGATATCATATATTTTATATTTTAGCTCGTGTAACATGATAATTAATATGAATAGTGATTGTATTTTTGATGCTATTATAATTTTCTTATTTGATATCATATTATGATATGTGAATTGACTTGATATGTGTAAATGATTGTTATATAGTGGTGTATACGTATAAACTATACAGTGATTACAGAAATGTAAATTATGAATGATCAAGGATTGTATTCAATCTTTTTATTGAATACGGACATTGTATTATGATTTAGGTGGTTCTAAAGATAATCAACGCATACCATCAAACAGGTTAGATAAAGGGAAAGCTATCGCAGGTTTGTGCTAGTATTCCTTGATCATTAAATGATCTATAAAGGAATGTCATTCATAATTTAATATCATGTCATTAAATGATTATCCATAACATTACATTATACGTATTCATTATTTCACAATCATGAATGCATCATCATATCAAGCATAACATGGCATATCATGAAGAAATAAGGAAGGAGGAAAATAAGCAAAAGTGAGGAAACGTTTAATGAAAGTGTACTAGAATGTAAAATGGATTTCCACAGGAAATTGAATGAAAATGAAATGGGTTTCCGTTTGTTGAACCATAGAAATGGAAAACCCAGTACAAAAATGTGCATAAGTGGAAAAGGGGCCCAATGAATGAAAATGGCAAAGGAAAAATAGAGGAAGAGTGTAATTCATAAATTTCATTCTCAAAAGCATATTTCATTGCATTTAACATTTAACGATGAAATAACATTTGAAATGTTATAATTGTTATTACACTGTGAATGGTTGTGAATAAATGATGATTATGTAATAAAATTCATAGGTAAATAGCAAAAGTGGTTACAGGTGATAATGTTATTCGGCTAATGACACATTTTATTTCTAAATGGAAATTTTACTGAAATGCTTGATTATATTAGAAATGATGATTCTATGATATTACGTGAATATTATGTTGGTTATAATTATTCATTTTATTAGCACCACTGAGTTTTATACTTAGCATTTGTCAATTGATGAATGTAGTCACTAGTGACACAGGAGAGCGCAGGATATAACAGTGTTAGCAACAGGTCCTTGAGATAGAGATATTAGGTAGAGGACTCGAATTCCATGACAGACTCCTACTCCTTCGGTTTCATACAGCTTATTCTTTTTATACTGTTGGTAGTAAAAATAGTTGTAATATATATTACTGTTGTGTTTTATGTTTACAATGTAATATAATGATACCACCAGGGATGTCCTTAAAACAATAAAGTAATGTTTGCATGTCTTTACTATTTAAATATGCAGAAGCATAGATGCTTGACTTATGATATTATTCCACTTTACAAGTTTATGGAATGATTACAGGTGGTATATAATTATCCATGTTTTTATATCATTCAAAAAAATTATTATACTACATTTAACAGGTTAATTATTCAAATCCCTTGTAGGGTAAAGTGATTATCAATTTTCTAATCTTTAAGAAGTTGGTAACCATATTACAGGAGCATGTTACACTGTGGTAAGTGTGACAGACAAGGTGCTAAAAAGGTTTAGCATGGATCTTTCAAAGAAGGGTAATATAGCCATGGTACATGGGAAACATCCTTCTAAAGCATGGTATCCAAAGACACAAGATGAGAAAGATCGCATGACTAGGATTCCATATGCATCAGCAATTGGATCCATTATGTATGCTATGTTATGTATAAGATCAGATGTGGCATTCTCCTTAAGTGTCATAAGCAGGTTCCAATTTAATTATGGAGAGGAACGCTGGTCGGTTATGAAGAATATCCTCAAGTACTTAAGAAGGACTAAGGATATGTTCTTAGTATATGGAGAAGGGGATTTGTCATTAACTGGATATATAGATGCCTGTTTCTAATCTGATAAAGATGATTGCAAATCTCAATTAGGTTATGTGTTCATGATGAATGGTGGTGCAGTTATTTAGAAGAGTTCTAAATAAGAGACCACAATAGATTCTACGATGGAGGTAGCGTACATAGCTGCATTAGACGCAGCAAAAGAGGCCATGTGGATAAGGAAGTTCATTCATGAACTTGGTGTGGTTCCTTGTAGTGTAGAAGCTATTACTCTATTTTGTGATAACAATGGAGCAATAGCCCAAACAAAGGAGCCCATATCTCACTAGAAGAGTAAACATGTACTCAGGAGATACCATTTGATTAGAGAGATCATTAGTAGAAGAGAAGTAGATGTTAAGAGAGTTCCCACAGAGCAGAATGTAGTGGACCCTCTCACTAAGTCATTGACACAGAGCAAGCATGATAAGCATGTAACTTCTGTGGGATTGAAGTTTATGAATGATTGACTCTAGTACAAGTGGAAGTTTGTTAGTGTATGCTCTAGAGCATCATGTTTTATTGTAATTGAATGATTTATCAATAAAAGGCATTATTCATTATTTAGTTTACTTGAAAGGTTATTAACTAAATAATGAATTCTAAGATATTAGAACAGTATAAAGGAATTCATAAAGAGTTTATGAAATGAGATTCTTATTATATGCAAATGTACAATATCTAAATTATCCCTGATCAATGTATTAATAAGAATGGATATTATTAATACGGTTAAGATTAGCACATGTTATACTTCCTTAAAGGACGATTCTCATTCATCATGACAATAGTTGTCTAAAGTGAATATGTGGATGAGCAGTAGAGGACTGACTCATTGGAGGCCTTGCTAGTGAGATTTCATATGGATAATTGATCTATGTCTATGAAATATATCTCACTCATATCAGTAGTGCAAGTATTCTTAAGACTTGAGATAACAAGGTTATCTTAATTATGGATCACTATGTTTTGACTCTTATATTTTATTCCTGACACATCCTCATTTTTAGTACATATTGCATTAATGTTTTAAGTGATGTAAATTACTTTTTATATGATCATAAATTAAATGATGACTTAGAATTATGGAAAATATGCGATTAGAATGCGTATAAAGTGATAATTGATAAACGTTATGGTAATGATAAGAAAATAATTAGTGGATTTGCTAAATGATGATAATTTGAAGAAATATTATGTCGAGTATAGTTAAAATAGTTAAGTGCATTTTATTACGATGAATAATTAGACATACATACAATCATGTATGATAGTGTACATACATATGTAAATATAAAAATATGAAGAATTGAGATAAATGATAAATGTATAATGAGTATGCATAATTTAATAATTATGTATAAATTAAGAAAAGGTATAAATAAATGGGATAATGAAATAAACAATTAATTGAACGTATGTGCAATCATATATTAAAATATATGTATGTATGTAAAATGTAAGAAAATAGAATTTTAGATGAAATTAAATATATGAAGAGTATATATGATGTCATAATTAAATATGATTAAGGAAATTGCATAATTAATTTATGCAATTTTGATGAATATATTTATATATGGATTAATGTATATTGGAATGTGATGGATATAAAATGGGTATAATGTTGAAATTGACATTTAGAAATTACTTGGAAATTAGTAAATTTACGGATATTATTTTTATATGTGTTATATACATGGATTTTCAAAGAATATTTAAATATATATGTACTTAATTTTAGGTGATGATTATAATATATCTCTATATATATATATATATATATATATATATATATATATATAAATATATATATGAAAAATATGAAAGCTTATATAAAAATTTAAATGTGTATAAAAATATATTTATTTTGAATAAATAATGTATTAATGGAAATATTTTAACTTATCATATTTTATTTTATTATATTAAATTATTTGATATTTTATTATTTATATTATATTTTATTATATATATATGCAGTGGCGGATCCACAGTGGGGGCAGTGGGGGCACTTGCCCCCACTCATTTAAAAATTTTTAATATATATATATATAATTTTTATATAAATATATATATTTTGCCCCACTAATTTAAAAAATTTTACAATTGCCCCCCTGAAAATTATACTTTGCCCCCCTGAAATTATACTTTGGATATAAATTTGCCCCCTCTGAAATTATGCTCTGAATCCGCCCCTGTATATATGATTTATTATGTTAGTGGAATTGTAAGATTGATTTATAATAGATATAATGTATATATATATATGATTTTTAAAAGGTGATTAAAGTTTAAGAATGTATTTCATAGGTGTATACGTATAGGGATATGTATATAATATGTGTAATGTATATATAACGAATACAAAGTATTATAAAATATTATATTATTATTTATGTATAGAAATATGTGATAAAGGATATATATATATATATATATATATATATATATATATATATATATATATATATATATTTGCAGGGCATATATATATAAGTATTTATATAAGTAGATAATGTATTAAACATGTATACAAATATTATGAGTTAAAATAAATAAATTATTGGAGGGTTAAGAAATGTTTTGGTGCGTGTGTGTGCATATAAATGTGGCGGAATGCCCTCCATTAAGATAAGAAAAGATAAATTGAAATTAGCCTCCCATTCCTTTCTTATTTGCTATCCACTGATGTTGTTTCTTATCTTAGCTAAACTTTATCATCATTTGTCTTCTTCCTACCTTTTTCTTCCTCCATTCTTATACGAAAACCTCTCCTTCTCCACTTTAAAACTCAAAGCAACATACATTTCCCTTCTCATGCTTTTGACATTACCGTAATGCATCTTCTATTTTCTTTTTTTTCTAGGATTGAATTTTCATCTAAAGATACTTGCATACTAGGGGTTAAGATTGATGGTTTGAGTTAAAGATTAGCCAAAAATTTTAAAAAGTTTGATGAATATTGAAGGTGGGAGATACTTAGCGCATGATACTTTCTTTTCTTTATTTATTTCTTTAATTTTATTTTGATTAAAATTTTTATTTGGAATTGGTGCTGTTTATGAAAAGATGAACCGTGTCTTATGGTGAATTGAATTAGTGAAGTGTTCTTTTTAGAGAGAATTTGTTTATTCCTTCTTTATTTTTCTCTCTTTATTTCAGTAAAAAAAGGGGGCAAATATATGGTTGCTATGAAGATAGTTTTATATGTTTGTTATTAGAAATGTTTATCAGCTAATATAGTGGTTATGAGTTGCAATTTTATAGTGTTAATATATGGTGTTTTTAGCGGTTTGCATTAAGGATAAGTTACTGTTGAATGGCATTCTTTTTGTGCTTGTTTTGTGAGGTATAGGAAGTATTGTTTTATGATTTGATTTAGTCGTATGGCTATAGTAAGAATTTTTTAGCTAAGGGAACCAAGTCACAGATGGCAGATTGATTCTTTGTATGAGGATTTTGTTTAGTAGTTGTGTTATTTTGGGCTATATAGATGTGTTTAAATGAAGCTCTTATGGTTTGCTTTATTCTATCTTATATTAAAAAAAAATTCTACTAAATGGAATTTATAAATGGCATGAATATATATATATTTAATTAAAGTACAATTAATTAGGGTATGCGACAACTTAATAACTGAGAATTGGAATGATTAAATTTATTTTTAAGCAAGTAATGGATTTTTTTAGAAAACTCTTTATGTTAATTTATTTTTGGTATAATTAAGTTTCTTATAAAAGTTTATTAATAGGACCTAAATGAATGGGTAAAGTGAAATATAATGTGCATTTTAAAGAAGCTGAATTTGTATATGTCATTTGAGCATCTTAATTGGCAATTTTTATAATCATATGTATATATATTAACCTAAAATTTATTAAATTTATTTAATTATAATACCAAGTTTATTTAAGTGGAATTTTGGTAATTTAGCATTTTAATGCTCAATTAATTAAGTTGTTAAATTTTGCAAAATGATCTTCTGAAGTTTTAAAGTTTGGGTACAATGGTATAAGTATAGCTTTATTAAAAATTGATTTATTGGTATATGTAATAGAGCATTTCAATAAGAAATTTTTATAAGCATGTAAAGTATTATCTTAAAGCTTATTAAACTTATTTTACTATGATACTAAGCTTGTTTAGAATTGGAATTCAAATGGTTTAATAAAGAATGAATTAAAAAAATTTCTTCTTAAGAATTTAAAAGGAAAATAATTTTTGTTATTAATAAAAATAAAGTAAGGATGTAATTTATATAAGATTATGGATTAAAATAAGTGAATTTTTATGTTAATTAATAAAGTTTTATACTTATAGTAAAATGATGGAAAATTTAATAAAGAATAATTTTCAATTGTTTGAAAACAATATTAAGTTGATATCATATACATGTTAAAATTGATTTGAATTATATGATATCAGATAGAGTTAATATAAATAATGATATAAATATAAATGATAATATGGTTTTCCTAAATTAATATTATGATCAGTGAATATATTAAAATAATGTGACTAAGTAATTGACTATTTTATAATGATATATGGATTGCTATATGTGAATAATAGATAATTAATGATCAAATTAAATTTATTAATTAAAGATAAATATTTAATTTATGATTTATATGATTCAGAGGGGAAACAATGTATTCCACTGAGAGAATTAAATTAAGGAACGGAAATTCAGGTTTGTAATATTTAAATTGCTGACTCCTTAATAATGGATCGGCAGGTAAGTATTAACTTACCTTGATAATTAACATGTTTTATTTTATTTTATATATTTTTTAAATATGTTATGTATATGCATGATAAATGTTAGGTAAGAAATGAATTCTATAGAATTTATATGATATAATACATGATAAAATAAATTAATTAATAAAGTTAATTATTTAAGTTTATGTTTACAAGAAATCATATGATGAGTATCTACTTTATTAGGATACTATTATATTATGGAGATGAATGTTAGTGATATATTTAGAATACTTATGAAAGGAAATAATGATGCATTGTGACATCATAATCTATTAATTAAGGTTATTATATATAGAATTTTGAGTATAGTATTGTGGTAAATTTGATGAATGATAAGTTTGTTATAATTATTGATATCGATTGTATAAAATAATTTATGCATGGTATTATTTCTGGATGTTTATATCTTCAACATGACATCAAAGTCTATTGATTATAAATTATGTAATGATTTATACAAGTAAAAAGGGTATAATTATGTGATGGTTTGAAGATGTTATAAAATGAAAAATAAAGAAATGAAATGTTTCTAAGATAAGAAAAGTAATTGTTATATTATCAGGGACTGAAATTAATTATACACCAATAATGAATGAATTAACACATCCATGGTTTAGAATTATTTTAAATGAGGTGTTACATTTATGATATGCTATGATTGGTATGAATTGTTAATTATAATTATTAAATTGATGGATAAAATACCATGACCTATTAATTAAGGTCAATGATCGATATGTTATTGTTCTTATGTTATGAGATTATCTATATTTTATTTAATGATAATAAATGTATGGAATGAATGAGATATAAAATGAATGATAAACATATAAGTTGAATGATGGATGATATTTATCATGATGCTTACAACTTTTCATCATAGCATCATGACATGAAGCATACATATCATGTCATGAAACATCAATGGTCTTATTCATAATCATGACATGACATGGAGATATAAGGAAGGAGGAAAATAAGTGAAAGTGAGGAAATGATAAATGAAAAGGGTACTTGGGCATTATGAAATGAATTCCTATGGAAAATGAATGGAAAGGAAAAATGATATGAAATCAATGAAATGAATGTGAAATGGGTTCCAGTTTGTTGAACCACAGTAATGATATGAAATGAAATGAAAGACCTAGTACCATATGCGCATATGAAATGGCCCAGTATGTGAAAAGGAAAATGAAATGAAATGTTACAGGAAAAGAAGAGGGAGAATGCATTACATGAATGCATTTTCATACATAAACATTATTATTCATATATCATGAAAATGTAGAGCATGAGATGATGGAAGCATTACAAGTGCCTATGTTTAAATGTTACAGAAACATGATGGTTTCTATATGGTATGTTGTTCAAAGAAAGAATGTAAAATATGGGCATTCTCACAATGATAGTGAAATGAAATGATAAGAGAAATAAAGGAAAGTACATAATAAATTGGCATTCATAGATACATACTATGTTGCATTATTACATAGTGAATTATATATGATAAATGGAGTTTATGCTCAAATGTAGAATGATCATAATGATGGAATGATGAATGAATTATAAGGTGCTTATATAAAAAATATATATATATACATTGAATAATAATGTGTAGTATGGAATGATGGATAACGATACAGATGCATTTATGAATTAGTATTTGAAAGTCCTAATGCAATAAATATAGCTAATTACAAATGTTATGAAATATAGATGTTGGAGTTTATGATAGTAGACAGTATTGTTATGCTGAGAATATGATATTGTTTATTGATGCTGTTTATATGATAAACGATGATATAGATAATGAATTGTAATTATGTTATTTTATGGTTTGCTAATGAAATGAATACATGACAATATGAAAAGATGACAATCTCAGTACATATATGATTTTATTATATTTTGAAAATGGTTATAGAAATGATGATATTGGTTTTGGATATATGATAAAGAAACATATATATTATGATGAAATTTATAGTAAATGTCATTGTATGAATATGATATGTTAATGCTGATAATGTGATGATATGATATAACAGAAAAACCCATTATAGGCATACGAATTTACACTTAAGGGTGGCAGTATACAATGCAGTTTTATAGTATGATATACAAATGGTGTTATTGTATGATTATACAATATGAATATATTATTTGGCAATGTTTTATGGTAATGAAATAGTGGATACTGGTAAATAAAATTTCATATAGTATACATGTTATAAGTCTTATAGTTCTTGCAGATATTAAATGAAAGAATATTGATATAAGGAAAATAGATGATATGAACACTGAAATAGAATGGTTACAGTATTGTCAAAAATGAAATATGATTTGAATATTTTAGAGAATAAATATAAGAAGCTTAGAATAATATTTTAAATGATTTATGGCAATACTATAATTATGCAGTTAAAGATTATTAAACTTGTTGTATATGACATATGTTTGATTTCAATTTCTATGATATGTTTATAGCACCACTGAGTGAAATACTCAGCATTCATCATTTGATGGATGCAGGTTTAACAGATAGTTAAAGTTGCACGGATCCCAAGATATCAATTTAGCAGGGCTTCCTTTTTAAGGTGAGGACTTGGATAGGATTAAGGTTTTATAAAATATTGACAAGTAATTAAAATAAAGATTAAAGTACTAAATGAAAATATGTAATATGAGATTAATATTCTAATATGTTCCAGCAAATTTAAACATAATATGAGTGTTACATAAAAAAATTTTTTAGATCCCTTGTAGGGTAATTAATGGTTTCCATTTGATTGGTAATCATTAATTACTTTACAAGAACATGTCGTACTGCAGAAAGGCATGACAATTCCTCAATAGGAGGTGTTCATAACTTGGAGGTTGGATATATTATGAAGTAGTTGAAGGTATTTGTTTATCAATAAAAGATTTACCAACCCAAATTAAATGTAGGGGTTTTATCTCATTGATTCATGTAATATTCTTCATTCAAGAATCTTTAGCCAGAGTAGAATGCCTATTGATGAATGAATTTCATAAAGTCATTTTAGGAATAAAGATTATGGTACAGAAAACATCAAATTTAGGGCATGGTCTAACATACTTGATTATGCATTGAGTTGACATTAATCCAAACTCAAACCTAAATGAGATAGTGGATGGTGAAAGGAGTTTATTGCATGGAATCTAAGTTAATAATATATTCATATGTTGCTAACATGCAAAGAACCCAAAAGGTCGCATACTAAAAGTAAGGGAATGATAATCATGAATGGATATTGGTGAAATAATGTTTTTGTGGTTATGAGATAACCTTGATTTTTCATGTCCATTAAAAAGAGAATGAAAAGAGCTTTGATTTGGTACCAAGATCATTAAAATATGATGAGTGGAACCCAAGATATAAGTGATTTAAGATGACATGTTTTGCATGCATGGTATATACGGGTTTTTGACAGAATTAATTGACTTAATGGTCAAAATGTGACTGTCACATAACTTATTCATGTATGATGAATTAAATGGAAGTGCACATGGTTGATATGTGCTTCTGGAAGGAGATTTAAGTGAGTAATATGCAAGTCACATGCCAAAAGCATGTGACATGCACATGACTTGATTTATTATAACCTAAACCTAATTAGGGTTATATCATTATGTTTTGGTGAAAACAAATAGAGTGACAGAAGCATATTTTGGCTGCCTCTTTTCTCCTTTTATTTCTAAGAAATTTGAAGCACAAGAATAAGGAAAAATAATTTAGTTTTGATTGAATATCAAGAAGAAAACTAAATTCAATTATTATTCTCCATCCATTCCCTTTTCTATTTTGTTTTACTATTCTTTAAATAAAACTAGTAATTTAGATTACTAATCATTCTCTTTACTTATGTGGATAGTTTGAAGATCCTCTATCTTTGGGGATTGAAAAGTTTGCTATAACTTTTCAGAAGGACAAGAAAGAAGGAGCTCAGCTTATAAGTAAGTTTTCAATCTTTTCTTCATAATCTTCTCTGTGTTTGATGTTTTCTATGTATAGAATTGCTAGATCCAATGAAATCACATGTTTAAAAAATTTTAAATTACATCTTCCACTACTAAACATGTTTTCATAAATAAACATTAAGCCAAATATAAGATGCTCCATATGCTAAGAATACTCGTGGTATGCCAAAACCCTTGTGTGCAGCTTGAATTTTAAAATGAGGATTAGTATCATGCTAAATTGAAGAAAGTTTAAGTATGTAATGCACAACAGCAAAAATGTAGGGTTAATAGTTTATCCCCTGATTAGGTCTATTTTAAAGTGACATAAGTGAAAGTCAACAAAATGGGGACTAGTTACATCATGAATTTTTGCTTAAAGGCAAAAGGATAATACCTAAGTAGTGCTTATGCTAAGGCTTGCAAATGCTCATGCCGAGGCTTAAAGCTTGTATTGAGGCTTATGAATGCTTGTATTGAGGATGTATTTGAATTACTGAGGATGTTCATGTTGTGACATAATTTTACCATTAGAAGCCCGATGCTTAGGCTAGGCGATCAAGGTTGATTAAGAGGCAATGTTCATGTTGAGGCTTGAGACCTAATACGATGATTGGGATCCTAATGCTCAAGTAAAGCAATCAAGGTTGATCAAGAAGTGACGCTCATGCCAAGGGTTGTGACCTAATACGATGACTGGAGCCTAGTGTTTGAGCAATGTAATCAGGGTTGATCGAGAAACAATGCTCATGTTGAGGCTTGTAACCTAATATGTTGATTAGGAGCCTAGTGCTCGGGTGAGGTGAGCAGTGTTATTTAAGAAGCATTACTCATACTGAGCTTGCAACTTAGTACATTAATTGGGAGCCTAGTGCTTGTTGGTTTGTTTAGTGATTAAGCAGCAGAAGAAATTTAAAATTTTCATTTTAAAACAACAAACCAAAAGAAGATCTTTGCATCAAAACACAGAGAAACCAGTTTAGAGATTAGAAGTGACAGTTTGATAGTAACTCTTACTTTTAATGTAGATGTCCTTCGTTCTTTATCTCTAAAACGTTTTGTTGACCCTGACTTTTCACTATTGTATAACTTAGGGTTTTTATTGATTTGGCTAGGATATAGTCTCTGATATCAATCCCTATCATGCACATAGACCTTTGTGTCTTCCTCTGTGTGTTCTGGCACGCAGAACATTTCAGGACTAGT